>CAUYQV010114706.1:0-44904 GCA_963574575.1 Galagoides demidoff
GCGGGCGCCTGTGGTCCCAGCTGCTTGGGAGGCTGAGACAGGAGACTCGCTTGAGCCCAGGAGTTGGAGGTTGCTATGAGCTGTGATGCCATGGCACTCTACCCAGGGGGATAGCTTGAGGCTCCGTCTCAAAAAAAAAAAAAAAAAAAAAGAAAGTGCTTTCTGAACAACAAAGCCGTGTGTGAATGTCAGGGGAGAGCATATTACTATAATGGTCACCAGAGCCCATCTTTTTTGTAGTTCCTTGTGTAGCCTAGATTATCTTTTTCACTCTAATTTATTATTATCCTTGAACTCTACTCCAGTACAGTTCCCGAGATGCTTTCAGAGGCTCTGTAAGGTCAAAATTATTTTCGTAATGATACAAACACATTGTCTGCCATTTTCACTCATTCTCTCACAGTTGGAGTTTTCTAGAAGCTCCGTGATTTGTGATCTCACAACAGATTAAAGAGAGAAACTGACATGAGACTTCTAATAGGGCAGAGTCACAAAAATATAAAGCAACACCGTTCTTCTCGTTACTTTTTTTGGGAGGAAAACATAGTTGTTTTTCCTAAAAATATGTCATGTTAACATGTGATGGGTTTGTTTTATTTATTTTAAAATGAATTAATATGGTTTTGAAGACTTCTTTCCTTAATTTCTAATACAGTAGGTAGCCATTGGTCTAATCCACACTAATAAAAGATCTTTGAAGTCTACAATAATCTTTAGAATGGTAAAGGGATCCTGTAGCCAACCCGTCTGGGCTGACGTTTTCTGGATCTGGGAGAAGCACCGAGCTCCCAGTCTTTACGGCTTTCCAGGTTGGATTTCTTGGTCTTCCACCCTGATGGTTCCCAGCTAGGGGCCAGCTTCTGGTTTCCCTGTCCTTTCCCCCGGCTTTCTGTGCTTCTCTCTGAACACGGCCATCTGGGCTGATCTCTGTTTTCTTTATCTCACGGTCACTCTTTTTTCTCTTTCTTGATGTTTTGGGAGACTTGGGCAAGTTCTCTCTAGAGAGCTCTACACAGTTATACACTTCTGTTTGTTTTTCTTCACTTTGTTTTATTCTGCCCCACAGCCAAACTCACATCTGCTTTGGCAGGATCCCCCCCAGCATTGAATCTCTGGGGGAGACAGAGCCCCATCTCCCACTTTGGAGACTAAAGGGAGCAGACACTCCTCAGTGGTGACTGCTGGGTTCAGTGAGGTGACCGGGGCTGGGTCACCCCAACCTGCCTGGAGTTCTGACTCTGGGGCTGGTGTGATGAACAGAAGAAGGAACAGTTAGGACTTACTCGTGGCCACATACGGTGTCCAGTGTCATGGTGCAGAAGGATAGAGCCTAGCAAGAGCATCGTCCGTGGTGACTGGGCAGTGGTGGTGGCAGTCGGGTGCTGCACAGTCTGGGGACCTTGCCACATCGCTGCCTTCATTCCTGGCCACTTGATGAGTCCTCTCCAGCTTTACTGTCAATTCTGCAAGCTCCTTGATCTCTTTTCAATATACATATTTCTTTTATTTTAATTAATTAATTAAGGCAGAATCTCACTCTGTTGTCCAGGCTAGTGTGCCATGGCCTCAGCCTAGCTCACAGCAACCTCAAACTCCTGAGTTCAAGTGATCTCCAGCCTCAGCCTCCCATGTAGCTTGGGACTACATGTGTGTGCCACAACGCCTGGCTAATTTTTCTATGTTTAGTAGAGATGGGGTCTCACTCTTGCTCAGGCTGGTCTCAAACTCCTGAGCTCAAGGGATCCTCCTGCCTTGGCCACCAGAGTGCAAGGGTGGTAGGTATGAGCTACCATGCCTGGACTTATTATTTTATTCTTAATTCTGATGGCCACGTAATAGTTGTATTTATTTATGGAGTACATGTGATATTTTAATACAAGCCTACAATGTATAATAATCAAATCAGGGTAAATGGGGAATATATTGTATTTCTTTCCTGTCTAAATGAACCAGAGATCATTTCTACTGTTTGTAAGCAGTAATGGTCAACACTCTAATAGTGCTTGCTGTGCACCAGGCACCTTTCTAAGCACTTTATACGTATTAATTCACTGAACACTCCCAACAACGTGGTGAGGAAGGTACTGCAATAATCCTCTTTTTGCATGAGGGGAAATTATGATAGAGAGACTTAAAATGATGTTCCCTGAATCACAAAGACAGTAGTAAGCAGCCCAGGCGGCCTGGTGCTGGGCTGAGGCCTTTACGCTGAGCACTGCCGCTGACCCACACACATGTTACAGTGAGACAAAGGTATCACTCTAAATGACCCCTTGGCAAGCAATGGGGGCTGGAGCCACAGGAAATCTGAGGCTTTTTGTCAACTCTTAAAACAACAATCTTTTTGACATGAAGGCGTTGTGACTTTATTTGCATAGGAAGTCAAATAAAGAATAATAGCAGAGTAATTAGCAGTTGTTTATTACAGGTATGTTTCTAAATTTTTTTATTTTTCTTTCCAGTTGTGGAAAGAAATAGATTCTTTCTGTGTAATTGATATGGATCATGATGTGAATCTCTTTACAATTTGTCAAATAAGGGTGATAATAGCTACTCTACCTTTCAAAAATACACACCCTCACTAGTACACACACACGTATACATATACACATAGTTAATGTAGGTAACTGGCAGTTGCTATAGGTGTGTCCCTATAACTCAGAATAACCTGGGGTAAGGTTTATTGCCTGTCCCTCCAGCCCCACACATCCCCACTCCCCAGAGGCTATGGAAGGGATCCTGAATGCTAAGGCTTATTTTATTTAAGCCATATAATGCACACCAGGCAGTAGGATTAATAAAAAGGAAGAAAAAAAATCAGACAATAAATAGCTGTTAGGGCTTTAGCTCAGTTCTCTACACAGCATTGTGTAATTTACAAACCACATGGCTTTTCAGCAATTACATCATCAGGAACAGTAAAAATTACATTTCAATGATCACTTTTAAAGCTACAGCAGTGGCAATCTGGCATTAATATTAATAGCTGTGCATGATTATGGAAAGCTAGTATCTGTGCTTCAGTAAATGCTGCTACTTAAGTTGGAGTTGTTTTTATTTTTTATGGATCTAACACGCTACCGCTTTAACCTTCACCAGTGTGTTCCTTGTTCTCCAAAAGGCTCATAATCCCACTCAAAGGCCACAGACTCTAGCAGTGACATGCACCTGGACTTTGGGAGAAGGGAAGGGGACTCAGGACCCTGCTTTGCAGTTTCAGGAAGATGATTCTGAATTGTTCCATCTTGAAAGCTCTGGCCATTTGGTGAGGAGAGGGGTGAGTGGAGATGAGTTCTGATCTGGTGAGACGGGCTGTGTGTGAATCCAACCTGGGCACTGGTCTGCGGGCAGCTCACCTCCTGCTCCGGGTGAAGGTGGTGGCGCCCTGTTTTGGGAGAGAGTGAGACAGGACTTGAGTTTTCGTTATCCTTTCCTGGGCTGTCAGAAGCCTTTAGACAGCCTAAAAGACTCATGTTCTGAGCTTCAGGAGTGGCCAATGTAAGGCTATAGGCAAAATTTTGCTCTAGGAATACTGAGCCCTGAGAGGGTTCAGTTAGATCTCTGTGTTTGGGCCACTCTTTGATCACCACTATGGTTCAGCCTGTATAATTCTGAGCCTTTCAAGCCCTTGTGAAATGCTCCAGCTCTGCTAGGAAAACTGGGTCAAGCAGAGCTTACATTCCTCATGGAAATAATTCATGGAAGTATTTATTGCTCTCTGTCATTTTTATGGAAAATCAGGGAAAGTAATTGCAACAATCCCATTTCTTCCTGGAACTTACAGATGATAATAAGTAATCACATGTCTGTATTAGCTTTCAGGTGTAATTTATTAACAGACCTCAGATGCAGCCACAGAGCCACTGAACGGCCTGGTGCCGCCCCTCTTCCTCATTGTGCCATCGCCACTCACGCTGGACACACGTGTCGCCCCTAAGCTTCTTTCTATTTATAGCAGTTGCTTTGTTTATCCCTCACTCTGAGTTTGGGAAATCTTCAGAATTTTAAGAGGGATGAAAGATTGATACTGTCTGCTCTGTCTTACACCCATCCACGGTGTCTTGAAAAGTGTCTGAGGACTTCTGGGTGTCCTTCAAAAGTGTTTCTTCTGTGGGCTTTTCTAGAAGTTGTGTCACTGGGGTATGCCAGGGCAGGTAAGAGGGCACTGACTCAGCTCCCTGGAGTGAAGAATCGAGGTGATAAATTGCACTATCACCACCTCCAGGGCTGGGAATTGCTTTTGATCTGTCTTCTGTAGTTTGTTTAGCTGAATATGCTTTTCCTACCCGGAGCACACTCTGCAAAATGCACTCACATGACACATACGTCGTGCTACAATATGGAAAGAGACAGACCGAGTTTGAGCATTTTGAAATGGAATTGGTGGAAATCCCAGAAGATCCAGATTAATAAAAGCTACAAAATGAGGGAAAGTTCACGCCATAGGTTTAAGAGAATTAATGCTTTCGTTGTAAGGATCCACGGGCCTTGCAACTCGGCAATGTTGACAAAGTTTTGCAACCCATCTTGGTCGTGCACCGGGACCAGGGCTTGAGTCAGAGCCTGGTGTTAACTCTGGTGCAGCTGAACCTCATAGCTGCTGAGTAGAAGAAAAAATAGAAAGTGGGGAATAATTCTCTATTCATCTCCACGGCGTGCTTTGACGGAGGGAGCTGCTGTCCCCTGGCTATTGGGAGGAACTGTCATGTGAATGATGAAAAGTTTTGCTAGCAACTAACAGTCCACCCCCACCTGGCCTGGTACTAAATGCAAAATGGTAAAGCAGAGAGTCCGAGCGAAAGGAATAAACACAGGCAGTTTGTCCTGGCGGACATCAGAGGGCGCTATGGACGATATTGTCATTCATTAGTTTGACAAATACTGAGTGTTTGGAATACTGGGGATAGAGCAGTAAACAAAGCAGAGAAAAGTCCTTACCTTTACATGGAGGGACACAGACTAAGCAAGATGAGTAAAATATTGTTATTAAGGTGAGGAGTAAGTGCTATGAAAATATTAAGGCCGGAAAGACAGATAAGGATGCTTGGGGGTAAGGTTGGAACTATGAATAGGACATTTACAGAGCCCCACCCTAAGAGGAGCAGACGGAGGGGAGTGCACTAAGCAGTGTGTTCTCATCTGTTCGTTTCAAATGAATACCTGGAGGTGTCTAAGGCTCTAGATCTCACAGAGCGGAAATGAGGTGTTTTAGGAGACTGACGTTTTTACTACCAGAGGCAGGGTCTTGACAGAGGGAGAATGACCAGTTGAGGGGCTCTTCTAGAGGGGGCAGAGGCCTCTGCCACAGACTGCAGCTTCAGACCCGCACTTATGCCGTTTTGAACATATTGAATAGTAAGTGCCACGCGGATCAGAAGAGCGGTCCGACCTCTTCTCATCACACCAGTCTCACTTCTGCAGTTATCACACCGTGCAGTGCATCAGTCTGAGAAAGACAGCTGGTGTGCATTCGGGAGAGCATGACCAGTATGGCGAGCAGGATCGAAACCACAGCAGTGGAAAGCATTGTGCATCTTTAATCTACTGAGTAGAGTTAAAGGGCTGACCTGTTGGCTGGTTGTAGGAATTTATGGGAAAAAGACATTATTTGCAAAAAAAAATTTTTATGTGGCATTAGAGAAAAAAAGCACTACATCCAACCCCAACAACAACAAAATGACTGTTCCCATGATGCTTTTCCAGAATGGCCACCCTCATCCTACAACCCTCACACCTGCCAGCTGCAGGTCTGAAGCTGCGGGCTGCAGGAGAGGCCTCCGTAGTCCCTCTGACAAGACACGGCCTCTGGTAGTAAAAATAGCAGTCTCCTAAAACATTTGGTTTCAGTTTTGAGAGATCTAGAGATTTAAGAGAACTTCTAGCTGTTCATTTGAAATCCATACTCCAGAAATCTCCACTGTCTAATTCTGGTTTTCTTCTGGTGCTATATGAAACAATTTTTTAAAATTTAAAATTTTATTTCAGACTAATATGAGGGTACATAATAGGTTACAGCGTTTGCGTTTGGTAGGTAAAGTCCCTATTGTAGTTGTGTCCCGCACCCAAGAGGTGCCATATGTCCCTATAACATGCCCATTAGGCGGGAGCTCACAGATCACCCTGCCCCCTCCCTCCAACTTGAATTGAACTGAGTTTTTCTCTTGTGTGGGCATGTATTAGTTTGTCTACTAGCTTCGTATTAGTACTGAGTGCATCGGTTGCTTGCTTTTCTGTTCTGATACTTTACTAAGAAGAAAGTGTTTCAACTCCATCCAGGTTAATACAAAAGACATACAGCCTCTGTGTTTTTTTATGGGATACATATACCACAGAGAACTTATTTCCTATACAAACTTTGAAATTCCATATGTAGTCCCATAAATTCTGTATATCTAGAATTCGTGACTTAAGATGATACTATGTGTGTGATCACAAACCACCTTATTTGCTGTGTGCCGTTCGATCAGCTATACACCCACATCTGCCTTCCTGCCCTGTTATTGGTGGGCATTTAGGTAGGTTTTAATTTTTCACCATTGTATATTAAAAAGTCTTAAGATAGATTTCTAGTAATCATAACATCTTAGCAACACAGGGACCGGTGATGGTTAACTTTATGGATCAGCTCGATTTGGGCACAGGATGCCCAGATAGCTGGTAAAACATTATTTCTGGGTGTATCTGTGAGGGTGTTTTGGGAAGAGGTTTATTAATAACTCTGAGTAGAGGAGATCCACTCTCACCACTGTGGGTGAGCATCATCCAGTCCACGGATGGAGGGAACAAAACGGAGGAGGAAGGATGAGTTTGGCTCTGTTGTACAGCAGGAACAGCCTTCTTCTTCTGCAGGGACATTGAATTCTGGAATTTACAGCTGCAGTAGCAACTGCCAGCCTCCGCCAACCTGTTCGCAGGCCTTCGGATGCAGTGGGAGTTACCCCATCAGCTCTCCTGACTCTTGGGCCTTTGGACTCAGACTAAGTTACACCACCAACTTCCCTGGTTCTCCAGCTTACAGATGGCAGATGGTGGGACTTTTTGGCCTCTGTAAGGTGTGAGCCAAGTCCCATATGTATGCTATTATACATACTCATATGACACACTTAATGTTTGTATTTTTCATGTACAGATATATTCTATTGGTTATGTTTCTCTAGAGAACTCTGATATAGAATCTTGGTGGTTCTAGATCCCTTGCATTACCACGTACATTTTCAGAATTATTGTCAGTTTCTTCAAAAAGGCCTGTCAGATTTTCATCTAATCTGTGGAGAATTTGGGGTTGAGTAGATATCTTAACAATATTGGGGTCTTATTCCACTTGCCGAGATCACTGTATTTTTTTTTTTAATTTTATTGACTGGTAACTATGTACATTAATACACTTCTGGGGTACAGTGTGGGGTTTTCACATGCAATCTGAAATACTTCCATCAAACTGATCAACACAGCCTTCATGTCATTTTCTCAGTTATAGTTTCAAAACATTCTGATTCTACTCTTAGAGAGTTTCACTTGTACCCCTGGAAATCACATTTCTTTGAGTGGTCATTTTTCTAAAAATCTTTGACCCAGCTTCTGTACTTCAGGGCATATAGGATGATCTTGACATGCATAAGAATTTACAAAAGAGGGTTTTATTTTGGTGTTGTTGTTGTTGATTTGTTTTTATCTCAGGTTGTTTCCATTTCAGTTCTATTACTATATCTAGGGAAAGAGTCACAGAACTGACCTCCTTGCTTTGTGAGAGAAAGTTATACTACATATTTAAGACACACATAAATTAATAATTTAACAGATCTTCCCTTCTTAAAACCAACTCACTCCAATTTTATAATCATAGAACAAATATTTCACATAAGGAAATGGTTTTGCATTTCTACTCAAAACTCTCTCCATTTAGACCTAAAGTAATACTCCGTTTAAAAGCTTCAGTGCTGTTACTTGCCCCTAAAGAAGGTTTTCATCATGATCCACCTCCAAGTGGAATGGACTGTCCTTTGTAATTGTTCCCATATTATCTTAGTCCATTTGCTCTAATACATCAAGAATATTAATATTATAATAATATTAATAATATAATATTAATAAGCTGCCCAGCTCATGATCAACACATATCTATTTCCCACAGCTCTGGAGGATGGGCAGTCCAGTATCAAAGTAGTGGCAGATTTGGCATCAAATCTGGGCCCTTTTCTCATGGGTGGTGTCTTCTCACTGCATTGTCACATGGTGGAAAGACTCACCAGCTGTCTGTATTCTCTTCTATAAAGATCCTAATTCCAATGCAGAGGCCCCCATATCCTAATACCATCACATCAGAGGTTGGAATTTCAAAATATAAATTTGAGGTAGACACAGTTACTCAGAATTTAGCAGGTATTTATTTTAGTTTTGTTTTTCAAAAAGTAATCATATTCTTTTTGTGGTATATCATGTCTGAGAAAAGAATTTTACTATCTTTATGCTTGAATCAAAATACACCAATCAAATACTTTGACCTTATGATCAAACATATCTTTCCTTATAAAACTTCATTATATTATAGCATTTAATGTTTTAAAACAGATGCCTAAATCAAATCACATTATTTTTCTTTTTTTTTTTTTTTGTATGTAAAATACCACCAGGGACTCATGGAATAAGTATATTCTAGTCTACTTGGTGTTTTTAAAATGCCTTCCACTGGGCTTGGGGTTGGCCTCGTAGCTTAGTCCTTTTATTCCACATTCAAAACCTTCACCATGCTTGTCCTCACATGCCAACAATCTGTCTATGCAAAAGTGGGAATTTCTTATCTGTTCTATAGTCACACTCACAATTTTAAGTTTTTTCTACATATCTATATTTAGTCTTTACTGTGTTTTCTGAAAGATGAATTATAGGAGAACTTAGGTTTTCTTTAATGTTCTAGTCTCACAGGTCTTGATACAAACCAATTGCTCTTAAGAAGGGTTAGGTTAGATCATATTTTTGAAACTTCATATTTATTTAGTGATAGATAAACTTCTTCCATTCTCTTACATGTAGTATTTCACATTAGCAGCAAAGAGCTAGAAATAAGGAATTTAATAAGAAAATAACAAATATATTTTAAATTGCTCCAAAGATGGCAATTGGAATTCAGTCACTCAGATTTCTAAGAACTCAATAGGGGAATTTTTTGGATAAGTGCACCTAGCCACTTTTTGCAACCTAGCTGTGGGATTGAGCAAGAGTAATGGTAAAAACATCCTCTCACTGAGATTAAATTACTCTATAGTAGGGTCTTACTGTTATACTTACCTAGTAACTAGCATTAAAATACTGAAAAAAAATAGTGCCTCATGATTTAAAAACAAGGGATCATTGGATCAAATTCACAGCAAGGAAATTTAGAACAAATTAAATAAAACATTCAGGTAAAATGTATTTTGCTCTTAGACTCTGTTGCCATGAAAGTCTCATAAATGGAATAAACTTATAATCAACTGACATTCAGTTCATTATAAATAATGACCAATGGCACCGAAAATATATTCAGAAGAAGATGCCTAGATTTCTACAAACTCCTTAAAGCGCAATAAGAAATAACATAATCATCCATGTTTGTTTTTGCTATGGGCCAATAGAAAATATACCCTACTGATACCAAAATTTCTTCTTCAGTAGGTCTTTGGTCTTGGGGACCAAAGAAGAATGAATCCATGAACCACAGATCGGTGCTAAGACAGGATTTATTTTACAGAAAAGAATACAGAAAAAGCATCAGAGCTCCTGGCAGAGGTAAAAATTTAAGTCAGAAAGTCTCTCTCTGCCTGGGTTCTTTGTCTAAGAGTATACATAGTCACATGGGTTCTTTGTAGTTACATCAGGCCAGGGCTTGGTAACAAATAAATGGATAGAGTCCCTTCTGCTGGGGCTAGATGAATGAGTGCATTAATGAATGGATACAGTCCCCTGGGGGTGGGGCAAGGAGAATGAGTACATTAATAAATGGATACAGTCCCTTGGGGGGAGGGACAAGGTGAATAAGTACATTAATGAAAGAATACAGTCTCTTCTGCTGGGACAAGATGAATCAGTGCATTAATGAATGGATACAGTTCCCTGGGGGTGGGGCAAGGAGAATGAGTACATTCATGAATGGATACAGTCCCTTCTGCTGGGGGAAAATGAATGAGGGCATTAATGAATGGATACAGTCCCTTGGGGGGGGAGGAGCAAGGTGAATGAGTACATTAATGAATGAATAGTGTCCAGTCATGAAATCGTCCAGGCCTAGGAAACTTACATGAAATTGACCAGGCCAAGGAAACGAGAGGACCTTCTGAATGGAGGAACCCTGTATCACCCTTGGGTCTATGAAATGCTTACAGGGGAGTAATGCACGAGAGGAGGGCTTTTTAGGTCCAGGGGTGGTTCTGGGGGCAGTACGGGCAGCAGCACGGGCTGTGCGATGGTCTCCCTCAACTAACTCGGGACCTGCAGGCTTCCCCAGCTCCCCCTCCCTCTCTATCTCACTTGGTTCTCCAGCTCTGCCTCCCCTTGTCTGCCTCCCCTTGTCTGTCGCACCAACGCCAACCCTGGAAGAAATGCAGAAGGCGGGGCATGTCCTCCAGGGTGGCTGGTGCTGACCAAGCCTGGATGATCCTGCTCTGAATCACCACAACTCTTATAAAGAATTCAGGACTCAGAAGATTCATGTATACTCATAGGTAACAATCACGAAAAGATTATGACTTGCCTTACAAAAGACCCTGTCTCAGCTTTGCTCCGTCTTTGAGCACTTATTCTAAAACAAGCAGGAAGGCATGCTGAGTGAAATTTTACAATTTATGTTCAGCATTCATTTGAATACATCAGAATCAGAACTTAGTCACTCTAGACACAGTTTCTAGTCTATGCCCACCATCTGCTTCCCAGTTCCTCAATGCCTTTGATCCAGATTTCTGCCTCCTGTACCTGCTCCCTGCTAGCCACTTCTACTTCCTTGGGGCCCAGCTGGTTACATCCCACTTGACTGGCTCCATGGAATTTATTTTGTTTATAAGCAGTCAAGGTTGTGGCATTTTCTATAACAGCACAAATGGACTAAGAAAGCGTGGTATTTCCTTTCATGTGAAATAGTTTAGAGCTATCCTGGACATAATCAATGAGACGTTGTGGAGATTCTGGGTTCTGTAAAGGTCTTCTGAAGTGTCTTGTTTTATTTGTTTGTTTTGATGGGCAGGAAACTTTCCTGGACTTGAGATAAAATCTGTCTCTCTTGTGGTGGGTTGCAGCAAACATATTTTCTCAGTATTTTTAGGGTTGGCTGTACTGCGTAGAGTATTCCCTGAGCATTTGTACCTTACAGATCAGACGAATATTCAGACCTAATTCATAGGTAAGAGAGAAGACGTCTAATGCTGTTATTTATTTATTTATCTATTTTATTTTTAGTTTTAGTTTTTTTAGACAGAGTCTCATTTAGTTGCCTTAGGTAGAGTGTTGTGGCATCATAGCTCACAGCAACCTCCGACTCTTGGTCTCAAGCGAAGCGATTGTCTTGCCTTTGCCTCTGAAGTAGCTGGGACCATAGGTACCCACCAGAACCCCTGGCTGTTTTTAGAGATGGGGTCTCACTTTTGCTTATGCTGAGCAAACTCCTATGTTTAAGCAATTCACTCACCTTGGCCTTCCAGAGTGTTAGGATTAAAGGTGTAAGCAATGGCATCTATTTTTAAATAAATTTCCCTTCTCACTTTCTAGTTACTGTTGCATCTTGATTTATATACACTTGTTATTCAAGTCAGTGAAACAACAGCTTTCCTGTTGAGTCTATTGGGAAAGTTATCTAATATTTCTTCTTTATCCAGCAGATAACTTTCTGTATTAGTTGATTATCTCTATACTAGATGATATTGTTATCCATTTCAGGTCTTTTTTTTTTGCCATTTATAGACTTCTTTCATTTTTGGATCACTGTAAGAGTTTTATGCATATTTAACCTATTGCAACAGTGGGCACATGGACAAAGGACATAGTCCAGACATCTAGTGATTGCTGTAGAGACCATTAGCCAATGGAGCTTACATTTTGAGAAGAAATGATTGGAGAAACATAGGAATTACAATGCATATGGCTATTTTCCTCTGCGCTCACAAAAGTTCTATAAAATAGGAATGATTTTTTCAAACTAGCCATTATATAAACAGCTATGTAAACAACTCTGTTAGAGCTTCTCTTTTGACTGTACCTTGCCTTCCAAGGTGACTGAGTTCTGTGTCTATCCAGATGGGAAACACCCAGCCTTCAACTGCAGCTGATGGAAAGGATGGCTCTCAAGAAATACCGTTATTCCCTTTATCCTTTTAGAGACATCTCCTGGTGATTATTACCTATGAGATAATGAAAGCCAGCCAGCAGCAGAGATAAAATAAAATCTTTTCCTTTCCAGTGAAACCTGTTGTTTCAGCTGGCCCCCAAGTTATGTGTGATTAAGTTAAGAGGAGATTCTGATGACAAAAGGGCAAGACTAGTGTATAAATATTTTAGGTTTAGAAACTACATATTTATAAATAGTTATTGCCCCAGAATTGACCAGGGATGCAATAGATAGGCCCTATTAAATGTTGCCAAAAATTACAGTATTACTGTGGCTTGAGAAAGCTTGAATGCTTAAAGTAAGCTCTTAAGTTGACTAGTAGATTGTAAGATGAGAAAACTAGTTCCAAAAGGTCATATTTTTCAAAGCCCATTTCATATGGGCCAGAAAAGATAATGTTTAAAGAACCAACTTGCACTAGGTTAAGGGTGAGAATTTTCTACCCAGTGAATGTTATTGGTGGTACACCAGATGGGCTAACCAAGGCATTTACTGTACTTCCACAAGAATTAGGGTTCTTGGTAGTTTCTTCATTACGGGATTTGTTCATTTTATTCAGTGGTGACATTTATGTTTTTCTTTCTCATAATGGGAATTTGAATTGTCATTATTCTGCTCATACCCACTGTTTGTTGGAAGTGTATTTAATTTATGGACATTCTTGTCTAGCGGGAACAACATACAGACCTGAGGGGGGACATCAGATACTTCAGAGACTGGAGACTTTTGACTATAAGTAACAGCGGTTGGCACTTTGGTATTTTCTCTATTATGATGGGGTTGAATGTATTCTACACATAGAAATAAATATGCACACAAATATTTGGCTAAACAAAAGTGCTGGCTATAGGAGTTCTCATTTTATACACATATAGAAATTTAGCTAGGCAATAGCTACCCACAAAGGCAAACTACATTGCCCAGTCTTTTATTTTTTTTTAATCAGAGTGGTAATATGTGTTCAATTATATATTTAAGGCTGAATAAGCAAGTGGACACTGGCCAGCCAAGATAAGACAATAAAGCTCTGGCGCACCAATCTGCAACACCACTTTCAGAAGCCAAACCTCAAAGTCAGCAACAATATGGCAAGAACAGTGAGGACTGGCTCAGCAGCTGACTTCCCTAATTCAGCCCATGAATGCAATTCAGGACAGATCAAAGAAAATCAAATTGACTTCCAAACTAAATCAGGTAACATACCAACTTCTAGTTAGCCTAGCTCCAATTTTTTAAATGGCAAAAAGATACAATCAGATCATAACTGATACATATGATCCTTTCTCTTTTTTCACTGTAAAGTTTTCTCGTCTTTAAGAAGCAGAATGCCCAATCTATGACTTATCAGTGCATGGTGCTTTTGTGAAGACTCTTTTCTCACATCTCTGTTATTGATACAGAGTTTCCTCACTTGGAGCTGGACAGGTGCAGGCTAACAGACCGCCTTGAACACATTCCCTGGGCTTGAAAAAGACTCATAAAAACCAGTTTGATCAGTGTTGCACCTATGCTGCCACTCACGGAGCAGAGACCAAGCCCCAAGAGGGACCACATTCGTGCCCAATGACAGTTTTAAAATTAACTTCTGTCCATGGCCACTGGCTGATTATGACACATTCCAGACATACATTCCATCTCTTGCCAGCACCTCCTGTCTGCAGGATAGGAAAAGCATTATATGATCCCCCAGACAAAAGACCCACATGAGCTATCCACTTGGTGTCCCCACTCTGCTGGGCCAGAGGCCTTATGTTCCTTTTTATTTACCAATAAAATCTATCCTGTCATGCTCTGGTCTGTGGATTTATTCTTCAGATCTTTAAGACTAAGGATGGGGCAGAGAAAAAGAGATTCCAGCTACAACACTGGATATTGTGAAAAGTATACATGGATCTTTTTTTGGCTAATCAGCCTTTGTCAGTGTTCTTGTATTTACTATGTGGCCCAAGTGATTCTTCTTATTCTTCCAACAGAAAAGAAAAAAGGCTGGATACCCCTGTATAGAGCTTGCCTTTGAGTCTCTGCCAAATGCAAGGATTGTTGGCTGACTCCCTTCCTAACTCTGAATAAATATCCTGTGTTTGTTCTCATTTGAGTTACTTTCCCTGTTTTTTACTATCAAGTTTTCTCATCTTCTAGAAATTGCCTTTGAGGCTTTGCCACATGTAGGTATTGTTGGATGACTCACTTACGGACTTTGAAAAAATATTCCATGTTCTCATTTGGGTTGTATTTGTTTACACATTTTGATCATTAAAAAACGTCAATCAAAATTTTGATTTGGGCTTCCAAAAATATAGATTGAGTTTCTTTTTTATTTGCTGTTGGTTGAACTGAGGCATAATAAGTAGATCATTATGAAAGTTTTGATATACACAAAATCAAGATATGTAAAATACACATGGATGGGAATAAATGAACCCTTCTCATTAACACTGATCTGCTGAGCGAGCTGATGGGTAAATTCATGGGTGAATTTGAAAGGATGCTGTTGACTGTGCTTCTTGGATGTGAAGTAATGGACTGTAACATAGTCTGTCTCAAACCTTTCACAGTGACCCACATGTAGTATCACGGAAGAAACTAGAGCAGTCAGATTCAGCCATAAGTTCTGAGGGCAGCAGGTGGGACTGTCATTTCTGCCTTCATGGAGGAGAGACATTGTACTAATTGAGATTTTATAGGAAATGAAATAAACATCTACTTTGTTTAAAATATCAATGAGTTCGGGATATTTGTAACAATACCTGAAATGACATAAGAGGCAATACAGATTTTTTTAAAATGCCATTTGAAATAAAAATTTATCTTTTTAAGTGATACCATTCGATGTATATCTACACATATGTACACTTATGTGTGTGTGTGTGTGTATATATATATAGCACATCACCAAATTCAAAACATAAAGCTTTTTCACCCCAATATTTCTATTTTGGTTCTTTGCAGTAAATCACCTTCTGTCTCCCCAGGGGCATTAGGTACCTGTCTGTTTTTTGACAATTATATAATTTTTTAAATTTTTTTTTCCAAAAATGTCATATAAATAGAGTCAGGTAGGATGTCATCTTTTGTTTATGGTTTGAGTCACTGAGCCCAATGCTTTTGAGATTCGTTTATATTATTGCATGCAAAACAATGTGAAAAATTAAAAAGAAAAAAGCCATGGATGCCAGTAAATAGTAGAACCAATTCCACAAAAAGGATGAATATGTATTTTGTATTCATAGTCTACAGATCATAGAAGTCCCTGGGCGAGAGTCTACAGGGCATAAAAAAATGGCAGTAGTAGAGCAAATCATAAAATATTTCATATTAAATAATAAATAATTAGGAAAGGTTACATATTAGTAAATATTATTATTAACTGTTTATTTAGAGACATAAATTTACTCACCAGTTGTAATTCAATTAGAAATTTGTGTTAATATTTCTCTCTGTGTAGGAGGATGGCAATGACAGAGCTCAGATCATGGGGGTGTTTTTTAAAAATAATTATTTTGTGCAAGTATTTTTATTCAGATGAAGGCAATAAATATATGATAATATAATTTGGAAAAAAATCATAGATAAAATAAATTAAAAACAAGCAAATAAGGTTAAAATATAAGAGCGTAGAGGACTCTGGGAAGATGTGCCATAGGAAGCACCAGGACTGCACCTTTTGGGACTGGGAAGTCTATTGAAGACTTGCAACTTCCAGAGGGAGGCTTGGACGGTAAATTGTAGCTACTTTTGGCTATTAGTTTGACTGCAGTTACCCATGCTCCACCCTCTAGTCTTTTGGCAGGCAGCTGTAGGTGTATTCTTCAAGCAGCATGCATGGAGCTTGCAGAAGCCAGTGGGTTCACTGTTGTCCAAATATTAGGTATTTGTGTTCTGATCATGAAGGGAAAAATACAGGGACAGGCAACCACTGATGCTGAACCTTCCCCATCATTATAAGCCATCAAAGACAGCAGACTAGGTGTTTTAAAACAAGCAGATATGGGAGAAATTAGAAAGTCACAGAGTATGTGCAGGGAAAGGCACAGGTAAGAAAAGACCTTAAGTCTATACCTCAATCCAGAGAGAGCCTACAGCAATGAAAACCAACACACAACAAAATCTCAGCAAACCCTGGCAGAAGGGGAAAATCTGCCTTCCAGAGGTATCATGTTTTAGATTAAAATGATCAGTTTTCTACAAAGCTCACAAGATGTACAAAGAAAAAAAAGAATGAACAATTTAAAGGAAAAGAAAAATAATAATTCAATAGAAACCATACCTCAAAAGACCTAATAGCTGTTCTAATAAACAAAGACTTTAAACAATTGCTTTAGAGGTGTCTAAAAAACTAAAGGAAGATGTGGAGATGGTCAAGAAACAGAGATACAAAATTTCTTAAAAACAATTCTAGAGGGTGGCACCTGTGGCACAAAAGAGTAGAGCACTGGCCCCATATGCTGGAGGTGGTGGGATCAAACCCATCCCTGGACAAAAACTGCAAAAAAAAAAAAAAAAAAAAAAAAACCGCAAAAAATTCTAGAGCTGAAAATTATAATAAGTTAAAAAAAATCACTAAAGACATTAAACGACTGACTTGAGTAAGCAGAAAAATTAGCAACTTGAATGTAAGACAATTGAAATTATCATTTATGAAAAATAGAAAAAAAGACTGCAGAAATCTTAACAGAGCCTAAAGAGGCCTGTGGTCTGCCAACCAGTAGAGCAACATATGCATTGTGGTAGTCTCAAAGGAAGGACAGAGAGAAAGAGAGTGGTAGAGAAAATTTGAAGTAATGGCTGAAAATCTCAAAAATTTGATGGGAGACAATATAAACATCTAAGAAGTCTAAGAAACTCAATATACTCCAAGGAAGATGCACTCAAAGAGACTCACACTAACACAAGTTATAATCACACTAACAAAAGCCAGAATCAAAGACAATCTTGAAAGTAGCAAGAATAATGGGCTTCATCACATGCAAGCATTCCTCAGAAAGAATAAAAGCACATTTCTCATTAGAAATTTTGGAAGCCAAATGGCAATGTGCTGACATGTTTTTCAAACTAAAAGAAGAAAATAATCACAAAGAATTCTCTATCTGCCAAAACTGTCTTAAACAGTAAGAAAGAAATTAAGACATTTCCAGAAAAAAATACTTGAAGAGAGTTTTTTACCATTAGAAATTTGTTGCAGGAAATTCCAAAGAGATTTCTGTAGAATAAACATAAGCTGTATGACCAAATAAAGACCACCATAACAGTGAAAACATGAGAAATTATAAATTCTACCATTAGTGTACATTTTATTTGTACTGCACATTTCGTTTTTGGGGGTTTTTTTTGCAGTTTTTGGTTGAGGCTGGGTTTGACCTACCACCTCCAGCATATGGAGCCGGTGCCCTACTCCTTTGAGCCACAGGCACCACCCTGCACATTTTGTTTTGAACATAATTTAAGATATGAATGCATTCTATATTTTAATATTAATATTTTAATGCCAATTCTATAAAGATCTATGTTTTAGACATTAACAACTGAAAGAAGTGGGGAAGAAATGTAAATGAAAAGATATTCATAACTTATTAGAGTTGGATAAATTTAGATTAGATTGTTATAACTTTAGGATATTGAATATAATCTCCCTGGAAACCAAACAGAAAATACTACATAATACATCCACCAAAAGAATGATTAGGTAAATGGTAACATTTCACTGCCAAATATCAACACAAAACATAACTGTACTGTAGGTAACAGAGTACAAGAAACTATAAGACATAAGGAAAACAGATAGCAAAAGGGTAGTTTTGCCTATCAGTAATTACTTTAAATGTAAGTGGATTAAACTCTTTAATCAAAAAGCTCAGATTTGCAAAATGTAGTAAAAACTGATTGAATTATATGTGGTCAATAAGAGACTCAGAATTAACTTAGATTCAAAAACCAAAATACGTTAAAAGTTAAAAAATAGAAAAAGATATTTTATGAAATTGAGGCCAAAAAAAGTAGATGTGACTATGATACAGGACAGGTGGTACCCCAGCCAGCTACGCTGAGCTGAGGGGCAAACCTGCCGCCTCCGCCTTAGCAGTGCTGGTATGGTGGCAGCCAGCAGAGGAACCAGAGGGCTGTGGGGTAGGCAAGGGGGAGCCCCCACCAGAGGCTTCAGTAGCCAGAGGGGCTGAACAACTGCTGAGGAGACACCAGCGCCTTAGTGTCTCCTTCCCCTGGCACTTAGGGCTGAACAGGGAACCCCTCTTTCCCAGGCCTGGTCAATTTCATGTAGATTTCCTAGGCCTGGGAAACAAAGGGATTATAGCCATTCATTTGCTACCCAGTCCCTGCTAGTTGTAACTACAGAGGACCCATGCAACCACATACATATACCCCTGGACAAAGAGCCCAGAGAGAGAAAGGGAGATAGTGAGAGAGAGAGAGAGAGAACTTCCCCCACCTCACTTGGGTTTTTTTCTCTCTGCCAGAAGCTTTGGAGTTTTTGTATTTTTTTTCTATAAAATGAATCTTCTCTTACCACTGATCTGTGGTCAGTGGATTCATTCTTTGAATCACGGAAACCAACAACCTACTGAAGATGAAATTCTGGTATCAACTATATAGAAATATCTGACTAAATAGACTTTAAATTTAAAAACTTCACAAGAAACAAGGGCTTTGTATATTAACACGTTTCAATATGGCAGAAGATATAACAGTTATAAACATTTACATAACTATGGACCATCAAGATGTATAAGGCAAGATATGTAAGGATAGTTGAAGTTTTCAATACCCCACTCTTAATAATGGATAAAAGAAACAGAAGATAAGGAAGGAACAGAAGCTTAAGTAGTAAAATAAGCCAATTGTATTCAAAGGACATATACAAAACACACTACCCAACAACAATGGCAAATACATTCTTCACAATATAGAACATTTTACCTGGTAGATCACATGTAAAGCCATTAATTCAGTCTCAGTAGATTTTTAAAAGACAGACTGCTTAAGAAGTATCTTCTCCAACAAAAACAGAACGAAGGCAGTAGAAATCAGTAACAGAAGAAAAACTGCAAAATTTATGTTTGTGGAAATTAATCAGCATAGTCTTAAATAACTGAAGGAAAAAATGAAAAGGGAAATTAGAAAATACTTAGGGATAAATAAAGTCAAAACCACAACATACTAAAACTTTTGGGACATAGAATGCATACATTAAAACAGAAGAAAGATCTCAAACAACAAGCTACAGCTTAAGGAACTTGAAAAAGAAGAAAAAACTAAAACCAAAGGTAGCAAAAGCAAAGAAATAATAAAGATTAGAGCAAGAAATACAAAATAGAAACCAAAAAATAATAGCAAAAACCCAACAAAATCAAAGATTGACCTTTGAAAAATCTTAACAAATTTGAGTACTGTTTAGCCAGCTTGAGTAAGAAAAAAGAAAGAAGACCCAAATTATTAAAATCAGGAATAAAAGTGAGACTATTGTTACCAATTTGACAGAAATAAAAAAAAATACGAAAGCACTGTGTGTAACTATATAGACACAGGTAATTATTGGTAATCAAAAATCATCTAACAAAGGAAAAGTCTAGACCTACCTTCACTGCTAAATTTAGCAAGAATTTAAAGAACTACCACTAATCTTTTTCAAACTCTTTCAAAATATTGAGGAGGAGAAAACACTTGCAAACTCATTTTATAAGGCAATCACTTGCGTGATACCATTGCCAGACAAAGACAGTACAAGAAACAAGCAAACAAACAGATAAAAACAACTACAGACCAATATCTCATATTTACATTAATGGGAAAATTCTCAAGAAAATACAGAGACTTTAATTCAATAGCATATTAAAGGATTATGGACCACAACCAAGTAGAATTTATTTCTGACATGCACGAATAGATCAACATAGGAAAATTAATTAATATAGTATACCAACATCAATCAAATAAAGATAAATTCATAAACACATCAATTAATGAAGAAAAAGTATTTGGCAAAATTCAACATACTTTTATAACAGAAACACTCAACATAATGTACATACTTCAACATAGTCAAAGTCACATAGGAATAATACATAGTGAACATCAAGGTAAAAAATTGAAAGCTTTTGCTCCAAACTCAGGAACAGAGCAAGAATGTCTGCTTCTACCACACAAGGTGATATACAATAAAAACTTTAAAAAAAGGTGAAATAAGTTCAAGAAGATATAAACAAATGAAAAATGTCAAATGTTCATGATTGCATAACTTCAAATTGTTAAGATGTCAACACTACCCAAATAATCTACAGATTCGATGTAATTCTTATCAATATCTCAATGACCTTTTTTAAAAGAAATCAAAAAATATATCCTAAAATTAATATGGAATTTCAAAGGGAACTAAGATTGCCAAAGCAATATTGAAAAAGAAGAATAAAGTTAGAGACTTCTTTATTTCAAAAATTATTTAGAGGGTACAGTAATCAAAATAGTTTTTAATTAGCATAAAGACAGACATATGGATGAAGTAAGTAGAATACAGAGCTCAGAAATAAATCTTTGCAGATTTGGTCAAATGATTTTCAGCAAGGTTTCCAAGAACATAAAATGAGGAAAGAGAAGTCTTTTCAAAAAATGGAGATAGAAAAACTGGATATTCACATGCAAAAGAATTAAGATGATCTCTTACTTTACACCAAAACTAAAAACTAATTCAAATTGAATTAAAAACTTATACATAGACATGATGTTACACAACTCTTAGAAGAAAGCACAGGGAAATCTTCATGACATTGAATTTGGGAATGATAGTGTGGATATAACATGAAAAACATAGTCAACAGAAAAAAAAATAGATAAAATAGATTTTACTACAATTGAAAACTTTAAATAAAAACTTTTGTGTATCAAAGTACACTACTGAGAAAGTGAAAGGAAAGTCACGGAATGAGAGAAAAACAAAAGAAAACAAACAAAAGAACCCGACAAGGAATGTTATTCTAAGTGAATTAGCTAATGACAAAATAGACAAGTACTATATGACTTTATTTACCTATAATAGTCAGAATCAGAGAAATAGAAAGTAGAATTGTCATTGCCAGCATCTAAGGAAGAGAGGAATGAGGAGCTTTTATTTAGTGGACAGAGTTTTAGTTTTGCCAGGTAGAAAGAGGTCTGGAGGTGTAAGGCAGTGATGGCCGCACAATATTAATGTACATAATATTACTGTACACCTAAAAATGATTAAGATGGCAAACTTTATGTGTACATGTATGTTACCACAATACAAAAATTGAGAAAAATGAAATAAAAGCTCTGCAAGTTAGAAGGCTGCACATATTGTTGTTTTAAATCAATACACAGGAGATCTATGGGTGACATTCAAAGAAATGACCAAATTTGAATAAAGGTAGAATGGGCTGTGCCTCTTGTCTGTGGATTTAGGCCACTAGTTCTTAACTCCTAACAGGTCTTGAATGTGGTTCCATTAAAACAGGGGTCCTCAAACTTTTTAAACAGGGAGCCAGTTCACTGTCCCTCAGACTGTTGGAGGGCCGGACTGCAGGCCCTGGAACAAGTCTGCTGCTAAGCAGGACAGGCAGCAGCAGCAAAAACACTAGGTGGGCCAGATAAATGTCCTTGGCAGGCAGCATGTGGCTCCTGGGCTGTAGTTTGAGGACACCTGCATTAAAAGGGGTCATAACAGTGAGATGTTATCATTGAAAAGAAAAAAAAAAGTGATACTTGCACCAGCATGTCTGTTACTCATTCTCTGGACAGCACTGAGTCACAGACGTTGTGACTGAGGGAGGGTTTACTAAAGGATATGTAAGGGGAGGAGAAAGGCATTCCTAACAGCGAGCTAATGAGCAGAGGTCCCAACTTGGAGTAAAGGAGCAAGACAAGTTCTCTGCCAGGTCAGGCATCAAGACCCAGAGAAGGAATTAGGGCCACAGCTTACGTTATAAAAATCTTCTGATATCTGTAGGTAACAAAGGCATTGGGCTCCTCTACGATCACTGAAAAATCACTGGCATGAGGCAGATTGATTATCGGGGTAAAGACATACAAATTTACTTCAAATTTACGTAAATGTGGCTTCAGAATGCAGGGGAAATTGTCCATTTTTATGCTTAGATTTAATAAAGTATTTACAGACACATAGAAATAGGTTTGGACAAAAACTCTATGATGTAATGTTAATAGACTAAATGAAGAAATCCAGCAAGACCTGTCTATCTAGATTCTTCTTGGCCTCTCTGAGTATGAATTCCTTTCTGGATCAGGACAGGGTTCTGGAATGGGAATTTTATGACATACAGTCAAATAAGGCAGGTCAGATAATTTCTTTATGGCCCTTGTTTGTACAGAATAATTTTGGGTGTTATATCTGGCTTTAAAAAGGGAGCTCTGGTTTCTATGATCCACCTTTAGGAAAAGGGATTCTGGTTTCTGTGGGAAGAACGGGAACTAGATGGCCAGAGAAAAACTCGAGCTTCAGAGACTTTCATTGTGGTACTATTTTCTTAGCCTCATCATGTAAAACAGGAAAAGTATTAATGACAAATGCTCCCAGTAAAAACTGGAGAAAAGACACTTTCTCTTACTGATCAAATCCAACTTTTTGATTCAGATGGACTTGTTGATTGCAAATTTGTTAATCAAGTCCTGAATCTACTCTTTACTAGCAGAATGATCTTAACAAACCACTTCCTTCTACACTTTAGCTCTCAATAAGTACACTTATTGAACTGCTTGGATAAAAATAACAAGTAGGTTAGCAAAATACGTAATATTAGTATTATATAAAATATATATCCATTTACCACGTGTTAAGAACTGTCCTATTTATAAAATCAGTCAATTTTAAGGTCCTGTAGCTCCTTCATTTTTATTTTATTAAGTAAAACTGGAGATTTGAAAAGTAGTCTCAGTTGCATCAAGATGTGACCACAGATGTAGCAGCACGAGACAAGTACCCTAACACCTCCCACTATTGTGACCATTAAGTCCCTCTGATATAAATTTATTATATTTAACAGAGTCAAAGGCCTTCAGATCGAATGAGACAATACTAAAATTTGTGCAGTAACACTCAGCCTATTTTTCATAGGCTTGTTGGCCATTTGTGCTTCTCTTTTTGAGAAACATCTATTCTGATTTGTTGCCCATTTTTTACACTTGATCTTCGCCAAAGCCAGAGCCATTATTGACCGTTTTAAAATCAGATTACTTTCTTTTTGTTACTACTGAGTTGTTTGAGCTTCTTAGTGGTATACCCCTCTTGTCAGTTAGGCAGTTTGCAACTATTTTCTCCCATTCTGTGGGTTGCCTCGTCACTCCATTAATTGCTTCCTGGACCATGTGGAAGCATTTTAGCTTTATGTAATCCCATTTGTCCATTTTTATTTTAGTTGCCTGGACTTCCGAGGTTTACTCAAGAAATCTTTTCACAAACTAGTATTTGAGATAGTTTCCCCAATATTTTCTTCTAGTAATTTTATAGATTCAAGCTTTATATATTAGCCTTTAACATAACATTACTAATCATCAGAGAAATGCAAATAAAACTACTATGAGATGTCATCTCACCCCAGTTAAAAGGGCAAACAGACAAAGACAAGCAATAATGGATGCTGGTGGCAGCGGATAGAAAGGTGAACACTCTTGGTGGGAATGTAAATTTGTATGGCCACGATGGAGAACAGTATGGCGTTTTCTCAATAAACTAAAAATTGAACTACTATATGATCCAGCATTCTTTTGCTGGGTATATATCCAAGAGAAGGGAAATCAATATATCAAATAGCTACATGCACCTCATGTTTATGGGAGCACTGGTCACAACAGCCAAGATATGGAATCAACCTAAATTGGAGGAGCAGAATTGGAGAATGTTCCTAACAAAGAAATAATAAATGTTTAAGATCCTGGATATCATCCCTATTATCCTCATTTGATCGTTATATATTCTATATTTGTATAAAAATAGCATGTGTAGCCCATAAACATGTATAATGTTATTATACATAAAATAAAATATTATATCAATTGTGAAATGGCCGTATATAGGATTATAGGGAATCAGGAAACAGTACCTGGTCATGCCTAGTCTACAAGCTTTCTTTTTCAAACAAATTTAAATCATTATGGTAATTAGGTAAAATCCAATCTTCACACTGTAATTAGACTGTAGGCATCAGATATTATTATATGTGTAATTAACAAATGTACTCAGGTGTGTCTGTTAACTTCTAAATCTCTCTGCTGGATTCTCTTGGTGCCCCATCTGGACTCCGTTTATCCATCCATCTTTCACACCCTGTAGTAGACAACAGCAGTCTCCTGTTTCAAAAAATTGTCCTCAAGCAAACCGAAGTTATAGTGCGCAACTGGTATTGAATGATTAACTTGGGAGTACCAAAGTACCAAGAAACCTTTTGGCTTGAAGAGAGGACCAGTGAATTCCTGGAGTATAAGTCGTGTTCTAGAGCTTCACCACAAGATCAGGCTGAGACTATACACTTTCTTGCTTTTTTCCTCCTCCCTTTCTCTTTGGAATATTTCTTTAATAAACCACATGACAAGCATCCACATTTCAGACTCTTCTGGATTATCCAGTTTAAGATAGCCACATATCTTCCTCAGAGAATGTTCCTTTCTCTGTATTATAGAGATTAAGAACCTGAAGTGTAATACATTTAAAATTAAAACAAAAATAGCTAAAATAAATTATCTAGAATACTAACTCACTAAAAACCAACATTGAGGTGAAAAAACCAGTTACATGATCATCACAGATTACGCTGACATTGAAGGGATAACCTCATCTTCTCTTTCTATTTTGAAAATAATTTCCAGATATCATGGAATTGTGAAATATTATGTTAGACTGAACTTGAGTTTGGAAAGTTCAGTGTTTTATTAATCTTTCTACAAAGCAGGGTACTCCATATAGCCCATCAATAATTATAAGAGAAAATATGAAAGCATCAAAATGTGAAGATGAAGAAAATAATACAAAAGTCTGGAGAATATGATATTTGTGAAGATTCTGAATCTTGTAATCATACATAAAGACTTTTAATCCACCTGTAATTTCCTCCAGAGAGCTTCAAAATACATTATTTTTTACTAAACATAAATAACTATTTTACCGACAGTTCTCATTTCTGAGGCAAGTGCCAGAGTCCCTGACACATTTGAATAATGGTTTATTGCTATAACATACAGACAAGATTAGGTGGTAAATCGACTTCTCAGTGCACTTATTGAAATTTTAATTTCACTCCTAGTCATGTATCCCATAGTAGAATGTGCACATTTGGCTTCTTTAGAAACAAAGTTTATAAAGCATTACAAAACTTAAGAACCCACAGAATTTATAACCCCACGTGTGAACCCTATTAATGCAGAGTATGGACTTTGGCTGACAATGATGTGTCGATACAGCTCCATCAATTATAGCTAGTGTACCACCCTAGCATGGGATGCTGATAATGGGGAAGGCTATGGGGATGTGGAGGGAGGAGGTACGTGGGAATTGTCTGTACCTTCTATTCAACATTTCTACAAACCTAAAACTGTCTAAAATGTCTATTTTTCTAAAATTAAAAGAAATATCATGATGGCATACCAGGAAGAATAGACTCTGTACGCTAATAGAAAAAAAAAGTTCATCTACTAGAATAGAGGAGATGAACAAAATTTATCCTCAAATCTCTTATACCTCAAGATGCTAGAAGAGAAAAAAAAATAAACAAAACTTTTTTTTTTTTTTCCCAAAGAAGTGGTAAGAGAATAAACTGCATTAAGAACTGGGTCCTCGAGAGAACACAGCAGGTGGTTTGTCATCGGTTTTTACTTCTATCATTGTAACAATGATTCTCTTTTATTCACCATCTAGTCTGAAAAAAAAAAAAAGAAACTTCTTAACTTTTCACTGTATCCCAGTAACGCACCTTTTACATCCCATCTCAGTAGCCAGAAAACCCCCATATGCCAACTCCTTTTTGATGTAGCAAGAGAACTCTAGGTAGCATGAAGATTAATGGGTTTGTGCTTGGTTATGAAGCTGTCAGCATAGCCTCCATTGTTGATTCATGATTTTGTTACTTTAGTATACATTGATCTTTTCATCGAATTTCAGCATTAGGACAAAGTTTTTGTTTGTAATGAAGGTTTGCAATGAAGAGTGGAAAAGTAAAAGGAAAGGCATTTCTCTTGATGAACAATGATCCAGGGGTAATCTATCAGAAGTCTCCTCACTGCGTTCTTATTTAGGTACCAAATTGTACATTTATGAGAGTAAATTACTCAACGTGAAGTAAAAGCAAGATTACTTCAATAGAAGAAAACTAAAAATTAAAAAAAAATCCTTTATATTGTCTCAAGAACTATTTGCAATGTCTCAAGTTACTCTTACATAAAAGAGGTAGAACTTTTACTTCAGTGGTTCTCAGGCAGTGAGAAGGGCTAGAAATATACTGTAAGCTTCAGTTGTCCTAGAAAGAGTCTTCAGACCTTACTTCTAAATGAGCTGGTGTTCCCTGACCTGACTAAATCAAATCTTGTCTATGAATCAAGGTGCTTGCGTGTTCCCTTTCCACTTGGTCTTATTTTGGATTCCAGTGCCCATGTGAAAGATTTCCTAATTAAATGGGCTTACTTCCCTCCACCAAAAATGACACATCCAGTCAATTAGTAGACAGAAGGGATTTTAACTCCATTTCTCCTCCCTCCCTCTCTCCCATCCTTCTTTCCTTCCTTCCTTCTTCCTTCCTTTTTACTGAGAATTCCATCGTAAAGTATAATGGCTCTAATGTTCTTTATGACCTGAATGGCTCCTATGAAATTAGATTTAGACTTAGAGGAGGCATATGACATACAAATTAAAAAGAGAAAAAAAATTGTGTGTGACACACACAAAACCATATTAAATTTGTAATACATAATTCATGCTTGAATTCTGCAATTGCCAGAGGTGCTCAACATGGCTTGTATTTCTCTTTTGTTATTGGTATATGTTGATTATTACCATTTTAATACATTCTTTTCCTTTTTTAGAATTAGTATACTTTTTTTGGCACCCTCTGTAGGTATATATTTGTGAGGCTCAGAAAAGTGAGACAATTTGCCCAAGATTAACTAAAATTTAAGTGCCATATTTGAACCACAATATGTCCAGCTCTAAAGTGATATTTTTTAATAACTCCTGTTAACTTATTTCTGAATTGGATCTCAAAATTAAATGAGCACTGGACTCAGGAGTTTATCTATTCTTGCTTGAAACACCAGTCTCCAAACACTCCTTTGCTTCAAAGGATCTTAATCTAATTTTAAAGAAAAATATTGCAAACACTTTTAAGGCAGAAATATTATGGGAGAAGACTATTTATATGAAATTGTGGTGATAGTAAATGAAATAAAGTTATTAAAACTAATTCCTTAACAAAAATGTCAGGTAACTAGCCTCTTGTTTGCAATAATACTCCTGTTAGTTCATTATATAATTCAATCAAAATTGTGTCAGTCATATGTAGAGACATAGTCTGAGAAATTGATTTGAAAAAGTTTTAGAATAGTTTCCATAGTGAAAAATACATTTTATGTGATGACAGAGTGCATGCCTACTCACATTCTTACCCTTGATAGAAGAAATTTGCTCATTTCTCCAATTTTATCTATTCTGCTTCATTCATTTTAAAACGCTGTTCTGACCCACTCACTGAACTGGTTTCATACCTACTAATAAGTTTCAATCAACAGATTAAAAATCATGTAAAATTGAGAATTTTTAAGGTATCCAACACTTAATAGTTTTGGTTAAATTTTCTACCACATCTATTTAATCAATCTTAAAGAAATGAGGTCTGTATCTTTGGGTACACATAATTTTGCTAAATTACAGAGAGAGAAAAATTAAGTTTTCTTCTTTTAGCTCCCTGTTTGTTGCTTCCTTGTTCCCATAAGATACAAATGTAATAGTATGTATGCTCCATCCTAAGCAATAGATCACAGACTCATTCCAATTTGTGATGGCATTTACTGATACACAGGTCTTCTGTTATTTGAACAGAAATGTCCTGTGAACTGCCACTCTCTCATCCTTACTCTGACCCTGGAGTCACACAGGACTCTTCCCTTTCTTTTCCACAGGTAGCTTTTCAAGCAGTTAGTAGAGATATTTCCCGTACTATCTTATTTATCTCTTCTAAAATGTAAATATCCATTATTCCTATAACATCTTGCATTCACCACAGCCTTGAATGTCTTCGCCATCCTGGTCCCTCTCCTCAGAGTTCACTTTAATTCATTTATGTCCCCATTAAATCATGTTGCATAGAACTGAACACAATTCCTAAAGGTTGTCATTCACTTACTCTAACTCTCACTCTCTCAAGGTCCAAAATATTTAATCATGGCTTTCTTACATATCTTCTTTATCTAGCCCCATTTTTACTTGTAAAAAATTTATTATAGGACATAAAATTCAGGCTTCAACTATGAATCTACAATTGCTCTTTGGGTTTTTTGTTAAACACTACATGCATAAAAGAATTTCTAGCTACTCAAAATCGATAGGTCTTATTCACGAGCCTCCTTTTCTTCTCCAAAACATAATCACCAGTAGAAATTATGATATACTCATTTAGATTTTCTTCGGGTAGTTTCATTAGTTAATAACTAGAACTCTTGGTATAAAGCATTTCTCATTGAATGTATTTCTTATTGTAGACAGAAGTCTAGAATAATGATCTTCAACTTCTCCCGCTCTATTTAAAACAACAAGAAAAACTCCCATCTCCTTAACAATCCCAGTTTGGGGTGGGAAGAAAATAGGCCTATTAAGGTTGAGTGGTGAGATGTACTGCCTAGCAAACTGAACTGATAGACAATTGCAAGAATTAGATGAATGAGATTAGCTTAGAAATACTAATCAGAATTTGTTAGAGTGTGAAAAATAGACCTGATTTACATCACACTTTTTCATTCATTTTAACACCTATTTTTGACTACCTAATTGTGTGATTTCTTGTTTGTTCTCATTTCAGCTCAATTTGTTTGTGTTAGAAGTTATTATTAGAGGACTGATGGATGTCAACACTTTCAGGTGCTGTTTTGAAGACTTTATTTTATGAATCCCCATGGATCTGATGTTGCCATTATGTTATTCTTTTTTAAGAAGTAAATTTTTATACTGAATAGTTTGAAACATAGCTAAAATTAACTAGTATAAAATTATACAATTCCATTGTCTTCTCCAAACTCGGTTCTTTTCAATCGTCAGGTTTGTATGTTATGATTTCCATGCCACGAATCATTGGGTACAAACAGTACAATTGAAGAAGATTCAGAATGGGAAGTGGATTGTGGCAGAATCACAGATCTTCCAGAAAACAACTCTGAAGAAAATTTTTGAAAATTCTATATGCAAGAAAAAATGTGCTAGTTTCCATAACCTTTTGTAAAAAAGGACAACTTCATTAGCACAGAATATACAGGAATAAATGTTGAGATACCATCATGTATTAAAGTACATTTTGTTTCCTTTAAATATTGTGTAACCAGAATAGATAAGGATGTGTATCTTAAAGTGAGGTCTTTAACACAGATAGAGAATATACCCCGAATAAGGGGTGGTACTGTCATTTTCACGCTTTATTGTCCATTATTCTTTCCTTTGCCAAAGTAGAGTTACTTTTCCTTAGTTAAGACAATTAATAAAACTTCTGGTGTAGCTTTTCTATCTAAATTCCATGGCCTATCCCCTGTTAGCTTCCTCTTTTCCAAATCTCCTTCGTTATGATATATCTTATTCTAGCATGATCTTCCACATCTTAAGCTTTGGATATTCTTTGTTTGCTTTTGGTACTTCATCTCATCATAATCCTGGTTTGGTTTCCAGAGGTATCAATTTGATCTTTCTCCCTTTTTTTCTCTCTTTCTGTCATTGAATAATGTCATAGTTATTTATAAAGAATACTGAAGAGGAAGGAGAGGTTGTAACTTGTTGCTCTCCTACCCCGAATTTACAAAATCACCCATTGATGACTTATTGATTAAATTATAGGTAATGGACTCCAGTTATATGGTTATCTCCCAAGAATGCAGTAACTCTTGGGATATGGTTTAAAATATTTTATCTTCTTGTGTGAAGTACAGAATGTAATTCAAGTAATCAACATTGACGGATTACTCAAAACACTATTTTAAAGAATAAATGCAAATAAAACTTAAATTCTTGCCACTGAATACTTAATAATAATGAGCCATGATTTTTAGATTATACCAATAATCTGCCCTTTTATGTGCCTATTTGATTTCGCATTTGTTTATTGTAGTACTTCCCCTACTCTGCCCACATTCCTGAAGACCACATTTGCTCGGGGACTTGGCATATTCTCCTTTAAGTGATATAAATAGGAGGTACTAGAAAGAGATGGAAAGAAAGGAATTTCATGCTTTCACTCTCTCTCTTCAGGCTTGAACCTCTGGTATCAATGACGTTTTCATTAGGGCATGGCCCTCCACTGAACATCCCGGCTTTTCATGGACACATCTCCATATGGAGAAGGCCTCCATCATTTCAACTCCTTCCAAGAGACTTGAACTTATAGGTTTTAATAATATCCTTATTACATTTTCCTTCCATCTCTTGAGATGGTAGCAACTACTCTTGTAAAACTCGGATTACATTACAATTTCCTATGTGACTATTGATCTCTCACAATGTTTGTAGCTACTAGTTGTGTTTGTTTTTCTGTTCAACTAACTGGAGTGATGTTTATTCTCTTGGTCTCTGTGAACTGCTAGGTTTCAACTCTGATAGGATTTCTTGGCAAAGCATTTGAAAGTTAATTTTGGAATGTTAGTTAGAAAGCACTTTCTGCACTCTATTTTTCTTCTAGCCAGACCTATACAAACTTCCATTTGCCAAAAAAGGAGCAGAATTATTGCAAGAATCATTATGTGACCAGCTTAATTCATAGTCTTAAAGTAAATATCAGAGAATGAGCTCATACTGTCCCTATCCCTGACTAAAACCTGTCTAGCTTTATCTGCATCCCAGCTCTGTGATGTTAAACAGAAACCTGGTCCCTCTCTGTGCCTGGATTATTATCTGTACATTAGAAAGACATCTACTAAAATAGTTTTGAATATATTAATTAGGAAGTGTGTAGGCAATTTGGAAATTATAAGTTATTTTTAAAATTTGAGGCAGTTATTAAATATTCATAAGAAAAGAAAGTTCTCGGTCTACATACCTATCCCTGTACAGCTTAATCCTTCTAGGAAGTAAAAGAAATAATTTTATAGTCCATAAAGAAAATTTTCATGTACTATTATCAATAGTACTACTTTGTCACATCTTTAATTTTGTGAACCGTCTCGTTGCACGATGATTCTTAATCTTTTTATATCTATATTTTTTTCAACAGTACTTTTCAAACTCCATTAAGATTAAAGAGGATCATTTGACAAATGTTTTGTGAAATGCATTTAATTAACACTCAAAATTCTTTTAGATCAAATTGGTTCTAAGTATATAGACCCAATGAAGTCAACTCTTCCTCAAGAACAATTTCATAGATCAGGAAACAAAATAGTCCACATTAGAATTTAGTTATGTAAAATAAATCTAGTGCATTATGCCCAGTATGGTATGTAGTTTTTTTTTTTCATTAAAGTTTTTTTTTCTTTTTTTTTAAATTAAATTTTACCTGTGTACATTAATGCAGTCGTGGGGTACAATGTTCTGGTTTTATATACAATTTGAAATATTTTCATCAAACTGGTTAAGATAGCCTTCATGGGATTTTATTATTCCACATGTATGGCAACAGATTAAGCCCTTCCAGAAACACTAATAAGCCAACCAAGTTGAAACTTATACAGGGGAATAGGAAAGGACGTTGTTGACTGTGGGTTTTAGAAGTGAAATAATATGTAACTGACACAGATAGATACCTTAATGAAATATTAAGGTATTATAAAGAAAAATTTCCCCAAATTAATTAATAATTTGGAAGATACCCAAGTAACCACTGATCAAGTGTTATAATTCTTATACCAGCTGATTACACACAGATTTTTAAGAATGTTGAAAATTTGAATGTCTGCAATGACATCAGTCTCGTAGAAGATACTCTTCAGTATGTCCTGGTTAGTTCAGGTGTATTGTAGTGAAATTCAAGTGAAGTCCCTCTGCTCCTAATCTGGGAAAGACTTGATCATGTGCTAGATCTCTGGGCCAATAGTTGGAGTTTGAAGGCAATTTTGTCTACCTCGTAGTATACAAAGAGGTAAATAAGAAAATACGGTGGGGGAGGCAACAGAACACATGATCTGTTGATCATGTGTCAAGAATCAAAGACACATGATTTTTGAGGTTATAGAAATCTGCCCTTTTTTTTGCCTTTTATGACTTTAATAGCACTGATAGTCAAATAGCTAAAGAAATCCATGTGGGTTTTGAAACTTGCTAACACTCCATTTACTCAAAACTATTCCCTTCAAAATACCCTTATTTTGTAGCTGCTATATAGCAGCCTCATTTTATAGCTCCTATATAACACCACATAATACACATCTTTCAGACTCTATCTTAGTACTGAGACCATCCTATTCAAACCACTGTGAGCTGGTAGCTGCCATTTCACTGTGTTTTGTCATCTTCCCTATGTGTTGCCTAGTTTTGCTGTCATTAAGACAATATAAATTAAAACCCAAAAATACTCAGCCTTTGTTTAAGGTTTATACAATGATATTGTTATTAACAATCAGCAAATAGAATACACAGCCAAACTGCAGCCCAGCTCTACAACTGTGGTTCCTGCTCAGGAAAGCAATTCTTACTTTAAAAAATGAATTGGCTACAGTTTCCAAGCAGCAGATGAGTAGGTTTGGATTTAATTTTCTGCTACTGCTGAGTTTAATCTTATGATGTCTTAATTTACCTCTTCATTCTCTCTTTCCATTATGTCTTTCAGATTTACCATGACAACTGCTTTTCTATTCACTCCTTCCTCTGTAGTTTCTTCTACCTCATAATTTAGGATACTCTTTGCTTTCTTACTAATATTCTTACCCTCAGAGGTAAGGTTAGGTATTTAACCTTCTGTTTCCTTTTGGTTCCTGGAAGTACCACTAGGACAATTTTTTCCCCAGAAAATATAGATTTTTTTTCCCCAAAAAATCTCATGAATGTTAGAAACAAAAAGCTATATCTTTCTCTAGGGTATCCTAGATAGGAGCTAGGAACATGGGACTAAATAACTGTGGCAGATTAAAAATGGCCTCAAATTCATTGGCACTTCTCCTACTGAGAGGCAAGGTGTAACACCATTGTCCTGGATCTAGACTGGCCTGGGAGACTTGCTTGACTAATATAATGTGGCAGTAATAGTACTCTGAGACTTCTCAGTGTGAATTTTATGAAAGCTTACTGCTTTCACCTAGGTTTCTGAGAACCACTTGTTCTCGGATCGCTCAGCCACAATGTGAGAAATATAGCTACCCTAATGTGGACACCATATGAGGGCTGCAGAGACTACGTGGAGAAAAAAAAAAAGGTCCAGCTGAGCCTGGTACATCAGCGATTTCTGGTAAAGTGGGAGACTTATTAGTGAAATCATCTCGAACTGTCCAGACCATAACCTAACTACCTTCAGTGACTCACGCCAGTTCCACATTGGAGCATAAGGATTGCCCTACAGGACTGTGTCTTGCTCTACAGTTACAAAATAATAAGTTAAATAACACATCTGTTGTTTTATGCTACTGAGTTTGGGGGACAATTGTCATGAAGCCATAGATAACTGGAACAAAATTTGACATCCAGTGCATTTGCTAAGCTCATTGATCAGATGGCCAATGTTGATAGTAAGAGTACTGTCAAAACAGTCATGACCGTAATCACAACACAGGTTTGATTTTGGATTTAATGATTCAAAATATTGTGGAGTCTAGAACAAATATTCTTGAAGTATCCAAATGGCTAAACATTTATGTTGTAAGCATCTTATATTAATTTCATTTTATTTTATAATCATTATGAATTTCTTCAGATCCTGTTAAGAAATCAGTAAGACCCTGTTTTGAAATCTATAAGTGTGGCATATCGTAATTGAGGAAAAAGTATACTTATGAATGAAAATAACACTATTCAAAATATCCAACATCAGATCAAACTCTAAGAAACATATATGGATATGCGTGTGTATTTGTATATGTATAATGTATATCCATACTTATTAATGATTTTGTGAATTAATTTAATTATTCAACATCAATTTCACTAGGTTATAACTTCTCTAGACTAGAAAAAATATTCCCTTTCTTTCATTTTTAATTTTCAAGACTGTATCTGCCAGTTAAATAGAACCTGCTGGCATTTACCTGAAGTCTCCAGATGGTAAGCAGCAGAGATGATGGAGAGAACAGCAGTGTGTGCCTAGGCAACCCTCTCACATCCCGAGGACATCACTGATGCTTCTTCCTGTTTTCCTTTTGTTTTAAATACACTTACACCTACAGAGACACAGAGCTGTTGCTAAGAGTGGCTTAGTTCAGTAATCAGAACTTCCATGGAACCTGGCAAAGGAGAAGAAAGGAAGAGATTGTGATAATCGTGTTAGGTACAAATCAAAACTGAATTGTAAATGAGGCTGACAGCATCCCAGCAAAGAGACATAATGCCTTTTCATTGCAACTTCTATATCTTTACTCTCTCCCAATAGCTCACCAAACGACAACCAAATGATAAATCAAAACCAAGTGCTTGAAGAAATTCCATAGTGAAAACACATTAAATCAGAAAAACCCATTCAGTTAATATCTTATAAAGCAGATCACCTGAAAAAAGTGCCTATATATAAAGAGGAAAAAAGAACAAGATCAATCCAGGGAACATGGTATAGTACAGTACTATTAAGGAAATAGTTTTTGAGGCTCTTGAATAAAGAGCCAATATTTGGTTTCCTCTGCCTGTACTCTGACTAGTCACCTTCACCCTTCTTATAATACAACCTCTTGCTTTCAGAGTAGTGTTACCCTAAAACCTACTGACAGAAAAGACTCAAAGGATATAAGGGGATGTTTTGAAGCTCTGGGAGGAGCAAACATAATAAAGTACATGGTTTTCATGACTATTTTTTTAAAATCCTTAATTCATTGAAGAGTATCCAAAAAACAATAGCAATAATAAAATAACAGCCAGTAGAGGCAAAGGAGTTTCCATTTCTGGAATAGAGGGTCACTCAGAGAAAACTATTTAAAAACTGAAAATTAATCTGAACATTATAATCATCAAGTTACCACTTTGCAATTTTTTTTTTTTTTGAGACGGAGCCTCAAGCTATCCCCCTGGGTAGAGTGCCATGGCAACACAGCTCATAGCAACCTCAAACTCCTGGGCTCAAGTGAGTCTCCTGCCTCCGCCTCCCAAGTAGCTGGGGCCACAGGCGCCCGCCACAACGCCTGGCCATTTTTTTGGTTTGCAGCCATCATGGTTGTTTGGCGGGCCCGGGCCGGGGATTCAAACCCACCACCTTAGGTGTACGTGGCTGGAGCCTTAGCCGATTGAGCCACAGGCGCTGAGCCCTACTTTGCAATTTAAGATCAAGAAAACAATGGAATATTAATTTAAAGAATTAAAAGGACAAGCATAACAAACTAGATCCCAGTATCATGGGAATGAACATTTTAGAACCAAGAATACAAACTCTTTTGCAAAAATACCTAAGAATGTATCTCAGAGAATTATCTCTTGGAAAATAACATAAACATTTCACAGATTTCATTCCTTTATTTTATAGTAGAAAAGAATGAACATGATGAAAAATCAAAGTAATGGTTCATTGGAAGGTATCTCCTTCAGCAAAGGTCAAGTATTTTAAAAAGAAAGATTAATCTGAAAAATATGAAAACTGCAAGTGAGCAGCAGTGAAGAAAATCATTGGTAAAATAGACCATAAGGAATAAGAAATCTTCTTTTAAAAGCAAACAATTTTTGAAGAAAATACTTGGTTAAATAAGAAAAAATCATAAATTGAACATGAAATAAATAAAGGAATAAAGTACCCAACATGAAAAACTTTGATTTTTAGATTAAAAAGTTCTAGTGTCAAATATACTAACAAAAAAAAAATCCCTTGCATCTTTTGGAATTTATGAATTTTTATGATAAATGTAAGTATATAAAAGAGAAGAGTTTATGTTTTAAAAAAGAGTTATGTTTAAAAGAAAAAAATCAGCATAGGAATCAACTTCTTGTCTACAACTCAACGTTAGACATAAGTGGGATTTACAAAACTAAGAAAAACAGCAGACTATATATTCTGGAAACTTCTCCAGCTACAGAACACCTGCAAAGGCTGGACAAAATACAGCAATTCCTCTTTCTCCACATAAACACACAGACTCCGGTCTTAAGAAAGTAAGAGAAGACCAGCCAGCGCAGGCTTAGCATGAAACCAGAGTTGCCCAGGAAACATTCGCTAACAAATATCCTTGGTCCCACAATAGCTATAGAGACAGAAGTGACATTCCTAAGGATACTACAATGCCTTCAATGAACTGCATATAAAAGGGAGAGTAAAGACAAAATAGGAGGCACTAGGAAATAATAAAGAGGTCAAAATCAATTTTTAAAAGCCTATACAATATGGAGAAGAGAGGTAGCTGTGACACCATTTACATAATCGCCATCTCATAAGAACAGAGATATAAATTAGAATAGGGAATATCAGAATTCAAGGCAGATGGAAAACCTCAGATTGAATGTGCTCGTAGAATTACAAAAAAGAGAAATAATGCAAAACCCAACCCGTACGCGTTGTAATATGCTGAGAGACTATGACACAGATATTTTATTCTAAGGACACGGAAATTTAATTCTAACTTATATACATCAATTACAGAAGAACAAAATCCGTATTTATGTTAGAATTTTGAATGCTATTCTAGATGTACATCCATAATGGAATTAACATTTTAAAGTAGTCAAGGAAAAATCGAATTAATTCTGTAGTTCTTTATTTTGTCAAATCACCCACGAAATGTCTTTGTGTACCCCAAATATCCACAAGCATTCCAATCCTCAGAATCTTTGCCACTCAAAAATCCATATTAGAAGTAGAGAATAATCCAGGGGACTCTACAAATTCTGGAAAGCAAAGTTGAACGTTGGTATGTTTATTGTGTCGAAAAAAAGAAAGAGAAACCGGGAAACGATGTTAGTGGAAACTAATTCCTTTGTTATTGCTGTTAATTCCACTAAGTCAGTCTTCTAAATTTCTCAAAAATTTCTGTTTCTGGATCATTGCTAATCTTTCTAACATGATGCCTGTCTTAAATCTCGGTGATTTTCATACATGCATGGATGACCCTCCCAACACACTTGCTCATTTATTTAAACTCTCCTTCCTTGGCCTTTCCTATAACCAGATTTTAACCATCCATTCCTGTGGTCATATTCTGAAGTTCTATTATCTAGCAACTGTAATCCTTGCACAAAGTTTATTAGGTTTATCTCATTCATGTCTACACAACCACATACATTCTTCTAATATCTTCTACTTCCTTAATTCAAGTCCTTTCCCCCAGTAACACAGTCAATCTGTTTTTCTCACTACCTTTTCCCCATCTTAATGATTTTCTATGTACTCATTTATATTCCATAATCCAGCACCACAGTCACTTCCTTGCCAATATCTTCATGTTCTCCACCCTCAAATTGACTCTTGCATCATCATGTTCACTTCCTAAAATCACAACTTTAATTAAATATAATTCATCCTACTCTACACCCACGTCTATGGCTATAGGAAAAAGGAAAAAAAAATCCATATTGACAACCCCCATTTTCACTCATGAACATAATCATGAAATGGTAACTAAATGCACTAATTATACCATTTTTCTCCTCATCACATATTTTACCATTTCCCTAGATAATTGTTTTACCTTTTATTTATCCTAAAATCTTATAACATATCTTCTCCATGTTTACTCTCAGCTGATTAATTTTTCTTAATTTACTGAAGAAGAAAAAAAAAATCAGAAGCAAACTTCCATAAACTCCCACAACCTCATTTACCAGCACTCCACCATCTGCACTCAAATTATCTACCTTCCCACCTATTACTATAGTGAACCATCTGTGCTCTGTATGAAGCCAATATCTCTGCCTATATACTAGTTTTCATCCTTTCTCAGCTACTTAACAAAGTGGCTCCAAACATTATTTCCCCCTCTCATGCTCTGTTAGTTTCTCCTCTTTATTATGTAATTTTCCTCAACATAGAAATATGCTATTATCTTTCCAACTTTATTTAAAAAAACATTAATATGCCATTATTTCTCCCTTACATTTCTACCAGGTTATCTTTCTCTGCTCGTTTCTGCAGAAAAATGTCTTAAAAAGAAGAATCTTTCATCATTGTTTCTAATAAAAGAAATGTCTTTACTCATTGTTTCCAATCTCTCTATTCTAATTGTCTCTTAAACTCATTCAAAGCAAGCTTTTATTGATGACCTCAGCATGAACTGCAACTGTTCATGCTGAGGTCATCAATAACTTCATAGATAAGATCAAATCATCAAGTGGCTAATTTTAAGTACTGTCTTATTTAAAATATTGCTCAAAGTTTATCATTCTGTCCTCATTTTTACACTTCATTTATAATGTACCACACACATGATTATGTTACTGCCTTATTGGTTATTTATTTCTCCTTAGTTAATTTTTCTTTGTTTTAACTATTAAGGGCTCTGTCTCAAGATCCAGTCCCAATATTCAGTCCTTGGTTCTCTTATCTGCTTCATCTACACTAATTCCCTTTGTGATACCTTGAAAAACCACCTAGATTCTGATAATTCCCTAGTTTATCTGTATAGCTCCTATCTATTTTGTTAAATCCAGGTTCATATCCAACTCTCTTCTCAACATCTCCACTTGCAGGTCTAATAAACATCAACATTTTAAATTCAAATTGAACTTTGTTTTTGCCTCCCAAATTTGTTCCATACATAATTTATGCCTCTGAGCTAATGACAACCCACACTCTAAACATTCAACCTCAATATCTGATCATTTTCTCTCACCTACCAAATACAACATTTCATGGTTCTAACATTGTCCTCCTTAGTCAGTACCTAAAAATAACAGAGAGATTCTTTTCCACATGAGTCTAGTTGTGTTTTTACTTCAATTAAAACCATTTATGGCTCAGAATCTTGTTCAAGGTAAAAACCAAAATCCACACAATAACACATGAGGACTCCTTTACCTGTTTGTGCTCACATTCTAGTATCACATACTTGCACTATCCACACTTTCTCTTTGGTTTTCCACAAACTTACTAGATATCCTCTTGCCTATAGATCTTAGTTTGGATATTACCACTGTCTGGTACAATTTTCTGTTAGATATCAACATGAAAAATTTCTTTACCTCCTTAAATATTTGCTAAAATGTCATCATGACAATGAACTTATTCTGACCTGATTGTTTTAAATGGTAATTGATGAATTCTACATCCTTTTATTACTTTTCAAGATTCTGATTGTTCCAATATTTTACAATTCAGTTATTAATGATGACTTTGTTTTTGTCTGTTTTACTCACTGATAATCTTAGATGAAAGTATTGTGTTGGCTTTTGGTAGGCTCTTAACAAATATTTATTGAATGAATGAATGAATGAAGATTGAAAATGAAAGGACTGAAAAAATAGTATCAGCTATAAACAACTAAAGTTCAATAGAGATTATTACAAAAGATAATATAAATTGTCAAGACAAAAATAGTAAAGGCTACAAGTCATATAATATAAAATAATTCATATTTTTATCATAAGAACTTTACCATTCTATTTCTACTTACTAACATTTTGTGTATTTGAGATAGATATCTCATATTCCAAATCCCTTTCAGTATGATGTTTTTTTAAATTTGATTTCTTAATATTTATACTTTTATTCTCATCAAATTGAGCAATATGGATAATTTCAATCCCTCCCATCCTCCTCTATTTTTGAAAGCACTTAATAATCCTCTAACCTACTATACAAATTAAATTTTTTACTTAGTGTAATTTTTTCTTCCATATCTAAAATACAGATCTTATGGCTGGGCTGGACACGGTGGCTCATGCATGTAATTCTAGCACTATAGAAGGGTAAGGCAGATGGATTGCAGGAGTTAGAGACCAGTCTAAGCAAAGGTGAACCCTGTCTCTACTAAAAATAAAAAAAAATTAAAAAATCTAGCATGGTGGTCCAGGTCTATACTCCCAGGTGCTCAAGATGCTGAGGCAAAAGGATTACTCAAGAGTCTGATGTTGCTGTGAGCTGTGATGTCTCTATGGCACTCTATGCAGGGCAACAAACTGGGACTATGTTTCAAAAAAAAAAAATGCAGGTCTTATGAAGGCAGGTAATTTGGTATTTGTAATATTGCATGGGCATTTAATTGTAATAGGCACATAGTAGGTAGTCAATACAAATACATGATAAAATGAACTTTTTATTATATTTTCCATTATTGAACCAACCTTGAATTGCTAGGCTATTTTAGTCATGTGGCATGTTAATTTTATTTCATTAACATACTGTTTTAGAAAATCTACTACAAAGTATTGCTATATTAAAATGAATATCCTTATAAATTATGGATATGTATTTTTCTTCCCACTTCTGTCATCAGGAATTTGTGTTATAGCTATGAACATTATAAAATGTTTTGAAAACATGTTTTATGCTCTGATTCTTTTTTTAAGCCTAGGAGTTTGTTTTTATGCATAAAATTTTTCTAGTTTAATAATTTAAACTTAGAATATTTCATCACTAACATCTTAGTGGCAATCAATTAGTTAATGGCCTGGCTACAAGAAACCTAGAAAATTGGCTGGGTGTGGTGGCTCACACCTGTAAGCATAGCAGGCCAAGGCAGGTGGATTGCTTGAGTGCACCAGTATGAGACCAGCCTGAGCAAGAACGAGACCCCATCTCTACTAAAAATAGAAAAACTGAGACAAGAGGATCTCTTGAGCCCAAGATTTGGGGGTTGCTGTGAGCTACAATGCCACAGCAGTGTGCCCAGAGCAACATCTTGAGACTCTCTCTTTCAAAAAAAAAAAAGAAAGAAAGAAAAAAGAAACCTAGGGAGTATTACTTTCACTCATATAATAAAATCTAAATGTAACTACCACATTGAATTCTGCTGATTATACAAATATAAAGTTAAAATATTTTTATGTTAACACTATTTTGACCTAAGTTAGTAATAAAACAGTATGAATTTGGTATATAATATTTTTCTATTCCTTTAACTATTTATCTGTAAACTTCTTAAAAACATTTTTAATAAACAATGAATTAGGCATATAATTGTTTTATTACCAATAGTTTCATGAAGGCCTTAGGCATTATTAAATCTGAAGTATGTGTGTGTGTTTGTGTGTATCCTATATATAGCCTATATATACCTATATTTTAAGACAATGAAGACATATTTGTAATTCCTATTATCCTAGAATTGAAACCAGATTAAACCACAAAGTATTAATTCATATCTTCTGCTAATAAAGTAAATTGGAACCTAGTAATAAGAATGAATCTGGCAAATTAAAAGATTATGAGGGAAGCCAGTGAAACTGGAGCACAGTGAGTTAACGTGAGAGTTGTGTAAGATTTTAAAGGTAGGGTGGAACCAGACATATATGGCTCTGTTGATCATGGCAAAGCCTTGTGATGTTTTTCCAAAGGTTATTTATCATTTCAATTACGAATAGCTTTTTTCATATAATTAGTACAAAAAGTGTAGCAATAGCTACATGTAGAATGTATAACTGTTAGTTTTACATTGAAATATTTTAGGGAAGTATCAAATATCAAGTTTATAATATATTGATTTATAGTATCTCTGTTACATCAAAGCAAAATGAAATAATTTTCTATAACCTAGTCATATTCTAGTAGTAAATAAAGTTGGCCCATATCAAAAGAGTAAGCTTTTTCAAAAAGTGAAATTATTTTTACTAGATTATGGTTCCAATTCGAATTTTGTTTCCATTCTAAAAATTCTATACATTTTATAAGTTTTAAGCAATAAAATTCCTAAAAGTATGGGGGAGGGCAAGCAGCCTTCCAATCATCACCATTTCTCCAGTTACTTTCTTTCAGTCTTTCTTCTCCCCTTTTCTTTCATTCTCTATTTCTTTTTTATCTTCTTATTATTTTCTTTCCTTTCTCCCTTCTTGCTATTTGCCCCTCTCTTTCCTTTGGCCTTATCCCAAAGGCAACTTCGACACCCAAGCTCAAAGACAAGGTAACTGAAAGCAAAAAAGGTAAGGAGAAGGTAGTGAAAAAGAAAAAACAGACATGAAGAGGAACCAACAGAAAAAATTCTGTCAACATGAAAAAATAGAACAGATCAGGAGGTCCATCAGGGTAACAGTGGATTTTTCAGCTGAAACTTTCCAAGTCAGAAGAAAATGAACATACACCTTTAACTTCTCAAACAAAACAATTTTATCCCAGAATTCTCTATCCTACTAAACTAAGCTTCAAAATTGATGGAGAAATAAAATCTTTGAATGATTTAGAGATTTAGATACATTCAGGAAATTTATGCCAACAAAATCAACTCTACAAGAAATACTTAAACCTGTTCTCCATAGTGATCATCCCAATGGACCACCAGCAAAGTAGCACTCAGAAACTAAAGGACAAAACTTAGCTTCCACAATGACGCAAAAGATAAAATGATGCAGTGGACTGTCACAATAAATAGAACTCCACCAGACTTATCAATTATCTCAATAAATGTAAACTGCTTGAATTCCCCGCTGATGAGGCATGGGCTGGCTGATTGGATAAAAAAGCATAAGCCATTCATATGTTGTTTACAGGAGACACAACTTACCCTGATGGACAAATCAATACTCAGTGAAAAGGGATGGAAAATAGTATTTCAGGTAAATGAAGATTAGAAGAAAGGAGGGGTTTCAATCTTATTTTTGCATACAAGTGGATTTAAAGTTAAGAAAGACAAAGATGGTTACTTCATAGTGGTTAAGGGAACAATACAACAAGTGGACATTTCAATTTTAAACATTTATGCACTCAACCTGAATGCTCCCAGATTTATGAAACAGACCTTCATTGCTATGAGCAATATTTTATCCTATAACACCATAATAACTAGCAACTTTAACTCCCCTCTGACAGTACCGGACAGATCATTCAAACAGAAACTAAACAAAGATTCAAGGGACTTAAATGCAACCCTGGAAGAAATGGGCTTAATAGATATTTTCAGAACATGTCATCCCAGACTCAGAAATATATGTTATTCTCATCAGCCATGGAACATGCTTCAAAATAGATCTATAAAGGACACAAATCAAACCTCAACAAAATTTAAAGAATTGAAATTATAATTTCAATACCTTGTATACCTTGTATCTTTTTAGGCCACAAGGCAATAAAAGTAGAACTCCAGCAAAAATTTTCATGCCCACACAAATGCATGGAAATTGAACAAACTTATGCTGAATGACAGTTGAGTCAATGAAGAGATGAAGGAGGAAAATATAAAATTCCTCAAGCATAACAACAATGAAGCTACAAGTTGCCAAAACCTTTGGGATATTGCAAAAGCAGTCTGCAGAGGGAAATTTGTTGCATTAGATAGCTACATCCAAAAAACAGAAAGAGAACATATCAACAATCTAATGAATCATTTTAATGAAATAGAAAAGGAAGAGAATCCAATCCCAAACCCAGAAGAATAAAAGGAACAACCAAAACTAAATCAGAAATAAATGAAATTGAAAATAAAAGAATCATTCAGAAAATCAATGAAACAAAAAGTTGTTTCTTCAAAAAGATAAATAAAATCAATAAACCTTTGGTCAAATTAAATAGAAACAGAAAAGTAAAATCTCTAATAACCTTAATCAGAAATGAAAAAAGGTAAATAACAACAGATGCCACAGAGATACAAGAGATTACCTCTGACTACTACAAGAACTCTATACCAAGAAATTTGACAATATAGAGGAAATGAACCAATACCTGTAATCATACCATCTCCCTAGACTTAACCAGGAAGAAACAGAACTCTTGAATAGACCAGTATCAAGCACTGAGATTGAAGAAACAATAAAAAAGCTTCCAACAAAATAAAAGGTGGGGACCTTCACACCAGAATTATATTAAACCCTCAAAGATAAGCTTCCACAGAACTTATTCTAAAACATTGAGAATAAAGGAACTGTCCCTAACACATTCTACAAAGCAAACATCATCCTTATACAAAAAAACAGGAAAGGACCCAACTATAAAGAAGAACTATAGGTGAATGTCACTAATGAACGTTGATACAAAAATAATCAATAAAATCTTAGCCAAAAGATTACAGCTACCCATTAAAAATGTTATATACCTTTCTCATAATTGTTGTGTTAAGACATTTATATTCAACCTTTAGACAAATTCACATGTACCCTAATAGGATAAATTATAGGCGTGATCCCCACAATATCATTCTCTTCACCCATCCTC
>CAUYQV010114711.1:0-31303 GCA_963574575.1 Galagoides demidoff
TTTTTTTTTTTTTGAGACAGAGCCTCAAGCTGTCCCCCTGGGTAGAGTGCCATGGCATCACAGCTCACAGCAACCTCCAACTCCTGGGCTCAAGCGAGTCTCCTACCTCAGCCTCCCAAGTAGCTGGGACCACAGGTGCCCGCCACAATGCCCGGCTCTTTTTTGGTTGCAGCCGGCATTGTTGTTTGGCGGGTCCGGGCTGGATTCGAATCCGCCACCTTAGGTGTATATGGCTGGTGCCTTAGCCACTTGAGCCACAGACATCGAGCCAGAATCATAGTATTTGATACATTTTTCTTCCAATCTTTTTCTAATCAAATATATATAATTGGGAAATATTGATTATATTGTTTTATAGCCTAGTTTTTTTCTTTTTCTTTCTTTCTTTTCTTATTTTTGAGACAAAGTCTCACTCTGTTGCTCCAGGCTAGTGTGCTGTAGCATCAGCCTAGCTTGCAGCAACCTCAAACTCCTGGGTTCAAGCAACCCTCTTGCCTCAGCCTCCTGAGTAGCTGAGACTACAGGCCCCTGCTATAATGCCTGGCTAATTTTTCTATTTTTAGTAGAGAAGGTGTCTTGCTCTTGCTCAGGCTAGTCTTGAACTCATGAGCTCAAGCAATCCACCTGCCTTGGCCTCCCAGTGTGCTAAGATTACAGGCATGAGCCACTGTACCTGGCCTACCCTATTTTTTTCTATTCACTATTTTAAAGTGAGCCTCTTCCTCATGTTAATAAATATTCTTCAAAAACAAGACTTTTAATGGTAAATTATTTTAGTGGTTAATAATTCCCTGTATCAGCTTGGCGCTTGTGGTTCAAGTGGTTAAGGCGCCAGCCACATACACCTAAGGTGGCAGGTTTGAATCCAGCCCAGGCCGTCAAACAACAATGACAGCTGCAACCAAAAAATAGCTGGACATTGTGGCGGGCAGCCTGTGGTCCCAGCTACTTGGGAGACGGAGGCAGGAGACTCGCTTGAGCCCAGGAGTTGGAGGTTGCTGTGAGCTGTGATGCCACGGCACTCTACCCAGGGGAACAGCTTGAGGCTCTGTCTCAAAAAAAAAAAAAAATTCCCTGTATCCCTGCACAGTGGCACCCGCTTGCAATTCCAACTATTTAGGAGGCTGAGGTGGGAAGATTGCTTGAGCCTAGGAATTTGAGGCGAGCCCAGGCAACAAAGCAAAACTCCATTTTTTTTCTTAAAAAAAGGAAAGTACAATAGATTCAGTTGGATTTTACATTAAAATCTATTGAGAGACAGGTGTGATGGGCTCACATCTATAATCCCAGCATTTTGGGAGGCCAAGGTGGGAGCTTGAGGCCAGGAGTTTGAGATCAGCCTGGGCAACATCACAAGATCTCATCTCTACAACAAATTAAAAAATTTAGCCAGGCATGGTAACATGCACTTTTAGTTCCAGCTATTTGAGAGGTTGGAGCAGGAGGTACTACAAAGGATGCCTTATAACAATATGAAGTCACAGACTAAATAGAGAACAAACTTGAAAGCAATTATTCCCTCCTAGGACAGTTTCAGACAGCACAATGACCCCACATGAGTAGCCTATGAGCAGGAAGTAAGAGAAAAGGAGTAAGGGGTAAGAGGATGATGGTCAAGGGGTAGATTCAGGTGAGCACTCAGGTGAGGGGGTGTGAGCAGGGAACAGATTTTAGAAAACATACAGCTCTTGTCATTGAATGTATTAATACTTGCTGTTATGCTATCACATATGCTGTTACGAACTAAGAAGAACTACAGGCCAACTGCCACCATTATTTTCATATTTCCCTCTTGTCTTTTTCATAAGCATAGTGTTTTTCTCCTATCACATAATTTAAGTGTACAGTATGAATATTTTTGTTAACTTTTTTTGTTTATACAAACTCAATCTGGGTTTTTTTTTTTTTTTTTGCAGTTTTTGGCCAGGGCTGGGTTTGAACCACCTCCAGCACATGGGACTGGCGCCCTACCCTTTTGAGCTATAGGCGCCGCCCTACAAACTCAATCTTTACATTTGACTTATATAATAGAAACTTAGGCTAGAGGAAAAGGAACTGTGTATCAGTAGAAAAAATTCATCCATTTACTAGTTAAGGTCCTATTTATGTGACCAATTTCAACTCAAATCAAATGATTTTGAAATTTGCAAGGAAGATGGTCCACTTCTCACCAAGAGATTCTGGATGGAGAACGCAGGAGGCATACACATATACAACGAGGAAAAGGACAAGCCTTACTTTTTCCTCATAGGCAGCTGAGGGAGGTGAGAGGGGGTAAGTAAAGGCATGTTGGGGAAAGTCAGAGAAGCATCCACACCTGCTCATTATATCAAGTGTCTAGAGACTCTCTAAATAATTCAGGCACAGTCGGCTCCCTCCAGGGGCAGGTGTGGAGGAGAGTTTCCAGACAAGCAGCTCCTCTTGCAAAACTGGAACAGACTAAGGATCTGATTACTTGAAAAGGGGTCTAGCTAGTAGCTACGGCAACCTCCTTCTTCACCCTTACATCTTGCAAAAGGCGAAGGTAGGAGAAGCCTCTAGGAAATCCCTACTGCTACAGCCCCCTGTGGTGCTTCTGAAAAGCTTTGAAGCCCAAGTGTCTTGGGTTTGAATCCAGATTCCCCCATGGCTTTCTGTGTGACCTTGAGCAATTTACTTAAGGTTTCTGATCCTTAGTTTCTATACCTGTAAAATAGGGATAATAATTTGCTCACTCAGATGATTGTAGCCTCATATATCAGGCTCCTTGAGTGTCCTTACCTTATTTCCTAGGAAGAGATATTTGGATTTTAAATAAAACAGCAATGTCAAGAACTAAGAGAATGCGACTCCTTAGATCACAAATAGTAGCAGGTATTGAAGATTTACCATGTGCTGGGTAATGTGCTGATGTTTTACAATCAATCTCATAAAACCCATTTGTGAACAAGCATTATCAAAGTTCAGAGAAGTTAAGGCACTTTCCCCAGGTCAAACAGCTAGTAGGTGTTGGGATCAAGGCACAAACCCTATTCTGTCTATTAACCAAAAAGCTTGTGTTCTTACCTTCTAGGTAAAAGTTGTTTTACTGTGCCAGCACTTCATTTCCAGATCAGTCTGAGGATGGGAAGAGGTAATCTGCTGGGTCCTGAGGGTGGACAAACTTCCTTAGGTCCATGGGGCCAGTCTGCCCTCTAGCGTTAGAGGAATCATGGGGCCAGATGGAATAAAGAGCAGGTTGCCTTTCTTAAATTATGGCCAATCTTTCCAGCATGGGAACATATCTGTCTAGTTTGGTGTCTTCCTAGTGACCAAAGGGTTTCTCCTAGGAATGAGAATAAAATAGGCACTAAGGGCTGGAAACTAAGAAGAATTACCTTACCTGAGGTTAGAGGAGCAATTCTCAGGTTAAGATTTGAAACATTGGGTAGGGAGGGATATCTCTTATTCCCAGCACCTGAAATTCCCAGCACATAGTAGGTGCCCATTGAATGCTGAATGAAGCTTTAAATCTCATTCCCACTAAAGGCAGAATTCTTCTAACTTAAATGAGATGCCCTTAAGAGTGGTTCTGAAGATATTCATTGGCTTTTCCCAGAAGCACTAATAGAGAAGACATTGTAACATTTAACCCACCTTCCACTACAAGAGACTCCACAGGGCACTTTCATAACTAGGTGAGAACAGTCGTTTAGAAATAAGTTGGGTTCAGGGAAAACATGATCATTTTAGACTGCCACACTGATGTCCCTAATGGTCCATGGATCTCAGAGATGGTGCCCTCTCCCTCTACAGCTCTGCCCAAGTCCTTTTCAACAGATACTCAGTGAGCATCTGTATGCATTAATCCTAGCTGGGCTCAGTGGGAGTACAAAGACAGATGTGGCTAGCTGTGGCTAATGGTGATGGTGCTTCTTCCATGGGCGAGGTGTCCAGTCCGTTACCTGATTCTTTACTGATAGGAGCCCTTTAAGGTAGGTATTACTTGTCTATTTTTTTCCAATTAAAAAATTGAGTCTCAATTCAGCAAAGGTAATTCTGCTAAGTTCATACAACTTATAGATGGGAGTACAGGTCACATGACTCCCAAATGCATGTTCTTTCTATTGTCACTGGCTACCTTTTCTAAAATGCAAGTATCTCCAAGATAAAACTTCATCTGGGTCTGGTCTGTTTGGGCTTTCTTTCTTTTTTTTTGTAGTTTTGGCCAGGGCCGGGCTTGAACCCGCTACCCTGGTATATGGTGCTGGTGCCCTACTCCTTAAGCCACAGGCACCACCCTGTTTGGGCTTTCTTAATAAAATACCATAGACTAGGTCACTTGAATAACAGAAATTTCTATCTCAGTCTGGAGGCTGTGAGGTCAAAGTGCTGGCAGATTTAGTTCCTGGTGAGGGACCGCCTACTTCCTAGCTTGCAAAAGGCTACCTGGTCTTGCTATGTCCTCATAAGAGGTTGTCAGGGTGGGGTGGTGGGTGTGGGAGAGAGTGGGTAGTTCTCTGGTGTCTCTTCTTCTTTTTTTTTTTGCGATTTGGCCAGGGCTGGGTTTGAACCCGCCACCCTCAGTATATGGGGCTGGTGCCATACTCACTGAGCCACAGGCACCACTCGGTGTCTCTTCTTATAAAGGCAGTAATCCCATCATGTAACCCTCATGACCTCGTCTAATCCTAATTACTTCCCAAAGGTGCCATGTCCAAATACTATCACATTGGAAGGTAGGGCTTCACAATATGAACTTGGAGTGGGGGAATGCAAGCATTCAGTCCATAACAATCCTATCAAATCATTAATTTAAAGACAGATGACTTTTCTTACACTTTGGTGATTTGACTTTCTCTAGTCTACTGATCCTCAGTCTGTATCCTCTGCCTAGGGCAGATCTACAACTCATTTTTAACTCTCCAAAATTGTCTAGGAATTTAATCTTTATCTCTTATAGGGTAATGCAGTTTTACCCCACAAAACCTGCATTACAAAACCCATCAATGAGCTCAAGGGAACAAAAAGTTCTTCCAAGAAAACCCACTCTTTAGAAAGTCATTAGCAGTGGCTCGGCACCTATAGTTCAAGCAGCTAAGGCACCAGCCTCAAACACCTGAGCTGGCGGGTTCAAATCCAGCCCGGGCCCACCAAACAACTACAACCAAAAAGTAGCTGGGCATTGTGGTGAGCACCTGTAGTCCCAGCTACTTGGGAGACTGAGGCAAGAGAATCACTTGAGCCCAGGAGTTGGAGGTTGCTATGAGCTGTGATGCCATGGCACTCTACCCAGAGTAACAGCTTGAGGCTCTGCCTCCCCCCTCAAAAAAAAGAAAGAAAGAAAATAAAGTCATTAGCAGTAACTAACAAACACCACTAGCAGCTACCTAGTATTTATCTTTTCCTTTTCCATACAAAGAGGATCCTGATTTTTGTATGGGTGGATATGTGCCCAGGTATAAAGCTGTATTTCTGACTCCCTTGCAGCTCAAGTTGCCCACGTGGCTACACAAAACATTTCCTCCTGATGAGATGTAAGAGAAAGTCATGCTTGGGCTTCCAGGAAAGCTCTTTAAATGTGGTGTGTTGGGCAAACTCAACTGCTCATGCCCCCTTGCCCCTGCCCTTCTCCCTGCTTAGGACACAGATGGAACATAGGTGTGGAGGTGGGACAGCCATCATGTGTGACAGATACTAAATAGTTAAGAATGTCAGGGCTGAAGTTGAGAAGAATTTGGGTTCCTAATGGCACCACAGAGCTGTCTCACTAGACTATCTTTTTCTGAACTTATTACAGGTGAAAAATAAAACTTTCAGGTTATTTGCAGTGGTGATAATGGATAAATCACGTAAGTGGGGTGTTAATTCTAATTCCTTGCCTTACACCCAGAAATTTTGGCTCAGCAGTTCTCCATGAGGGAATCTGCAGTTTTAGCTAGGCCCTACATTGATCCTGGGACCACAGTTTAAAGTAATCTAAGGTCCACCTATCTGGCAATTAGCAGAGGTGGGTGTGTGCAGAGGGGAGAGGGGAAAAGACTTTGGGCTTAGCTTTCAAATGCTCACCAAAGGCTTGGGCAGCTGTGTGTGTCAGGTAGGAAAAACACCTTGTTCAGCTAATTTGCAACTTAGTGATGGAAAGCCTCCCCCACTCTCACCTAAATGGAAAAGTGATCTAAGCTCCCATTCTATGGATGGGAAAACTGAGGCACAACTGTTTAAGTTACCCAAGGTCACTGGCAGAGCTAGAAAAAATATCCTGTAATCCTGCTGTAGAGCACCCTCCATTGTGCTGGACTGCAGATAGCACCATGATTCATCAGGGTGTCTGGGCACGTCCTGGCCATTTCTTCTCTGTGAGAGTGCGGCTGGCTCCCTGGCTTCTGTTCCATACCTCCTTCTGCAGTAGCCACATTGCTTAGGTGAACAGGCCCTAGTCTCAGTTCTGTTAATCAATGATATCTTCCCTAATCCCATTTCCACTCTTCCTTACCAAGAGAACCCCTACTTTCTTGGAGATACAATGTGAACAGATAAATGAGCCTTTATCTCATCCAGTTGATAAGAAACAGGCACAATTTTCCTTGCCTTTTTCTATGGGGAGAAACACCCCTTTCCATCATTGAAGAGAATTGAAGGCAATTCTAGATACTTGCAGGGAGGCCATGTGCCAGTCTTGGACAGTCAATGAGAAGGGGAAAGCTGGCACACACTCTTTTGCATATGGTCCTTCCTTCTTCCCACCGCCTAGAATGCAGTTCTGATGGTTGAAAAGAAGAGCTGCCCTTCTTGCAAGCCTAGTTATGAAAGCCCAAAAGGGCCTCAGCCTAGGATGGAAGAGCAGAAACCAAAGGCAGCAGAGTACACATGGCCATCGTGTAGGAACTACCTCACCCTGGCTGCAGACCTCTAGACAGATCTCTTTTTACATGAGAAAAAAATGAACCATCATGTATAGACTTAGTTGTTTGGATTTTCTGTGGCATGCAGCTCAACTCAGTGTGTATATTTACCACAGTGACTGATTCAAGCCAATTGAGTTAAAGTGGAGCTCAGAATTTTTTTTATGGTGGTCTTTCTCAAGGCCTGAGCAAGCCTGCCTTCTCAGTGGAGTCTTCCCCAAAGGCCCCACTTTCTTGGGTCCCTTTCTATTTTAGACTCCTGGGCATTTGTTGTCTGGTTGGGAGCTGAGTGTGGTATTTGTGATAGTGTCAGGCAGGACTTTGTTTATTGCCTTTTCAGGCAAGCTATGCCAGAATTCCCGTTCAGAGGGCAGAGCAGGCAGGATAACTTGCCAGACCATGTAAGGGTCTGGATGAGAGGTAGGGTTTGCAGCCAGTCTGGGAACATGTTCCACATGACACTGTTATCTTTGTGCTCATAAAACATCATCAGAGGAAAACAGCCTGCTTATTTCTTTAGGAAGATCCCCACAAGACAAGTCTTTCAGCAGTAGACTGTTGGGCACCAGGGACCCCAAAGACAAGAGCTAGACTTGAGGGAGAAGTGAGGGGTCAGAGCTGTCAAGTGGTCCTGAGGCAGCAGGATGGCCACGGAGGAGCTGGGAGAATGAAGGATAAAGTTATCTGCATCTAAAGTGAACTAGGGATGGCAGTTCGGGCTCCGACCGTCCGAACAGAGGCTGTGGGGATGTGACACATGGCAGTTGGCTCACACTGCACATGTCCACTCACTTGAGAGCATCACCATGCTTTAGCCTTGAAGCTCCTGGGCTTACTCTCCTGTTGCCCACTCCTCTCTCACACTCTGAATGCCCCTGCTGAGGTCTGCCTGTCTGCTTCCACCAACACTGCTGAGTCAGATGTCCCCTCTCCCCAGACAACTGCCAGAGAAGAGACCATGCCTACAGCATGGGCAAGAAGGTCACAAGTAGGGGTGGGGAACAGAAGGTGGTAATGACAAATAAGGGAAAAAAACGTCAATTGTGTAGTCTTTTTGTAAGAACTTTATTTTTCAAAAAGGGGGGAAGAATCCAAAGTATTAAAATAATCCTCTTATTTTTGTTTTGGAAGAAAAGGATAGGATGACAAAATAATTCATATAAAAATTTCAAGCATGATTGTAGATATTCCTCCTGCTCAGTGGGGAACATCCTGAGACTCTCACCTCCTATCTACAGCTCAGGTTCCAACGGCATCACAGGGACGCAGCCCCTCCAGGCCTGGGAGAAGCTGCAAGTGACTGGGATGATTATTTATTTACCTCACAAATAAATACAAATGGTCCCAGTGGAAATGATTCAGTCCATTGTGGTGACTGTTTCTGATGACAATTCTAAAAAGAAGAGCTGTCCCTCTTCTAAAATTCCCAATCTTTTCTTTCTGAAGATGACTATGTGTGAAAGAAATGAAACGAAATGACATGAAGTGTGACAAGACTTATTATGGGTGGCTGGCATGTAGTGCCAACCAAATCCCAAGGGAGCCTTTACCTCACCAAGGTGACAAAAAGCAGCCAGGATTTTTCCTGGCCTTTTATGTGGGGGAAACTGTACCTTTCCATCACTGAAGAAAATTGGACTGGGCAATGTGAAGTTCCTGTCTGGAGCAATTATTTTTTTACTTAAAAAAAAAAAGGTGAGCTGGAATACACATTCTAGCCAAGACTGAAGTTGCCAAAATGAGCCCATAAGCATCGGGGTGCATTTTCCAACAGGCAGATGCTTCCAGGAACTGGGAGACAAGATCTGGCTTCTCCCCTGAGATTCTCTAAGACCAGTTTAACTATGAAGACCTCCTGGAATATTTCCAGGTTTTCTTGGTTCTTTTCAGTTGGTATTTCTCTGAGGAATAGGGAGATTCTCATGAAGATATTTTAGACTTCCATGCTCTGAGAAATCTGAGACCACGTGGTCCTGGCCTCGTAGCAGCCACTTAGTAGTAAGTAGTCCCTCAAGTCCTACTGGTCCCCGGGCGTGGATTCGTGAAGTACTGATTCCCACTTCAGCTCCTGTGGAAAAGCATGGATGAAGATGTGGCTTTTCCCTGCCTCTGCTTCCTGTCCATGTCCCAGATACACAATGGAATTCTCCTCACTTGGTACCCGTCTATCCCTGCCAACTCCTGACCCATCCTCCCCAGCTGGCCTGAGTCACACCATCCCTATAGTATATTCTCTAGTTAGGCCAAATCAGGATGTGCCCTCTTCTAATGAAACCCAATCTGTGGGCCTCTCACCTGCATTTTTTTTTTTTTTTTTGTAGAGACAGAGTCTCACTTTATCACCCTTGGTAGAGTGCCATGGAGTCACAGCTCACAGCAACCTCCAACTCCTGGGCTTAGGTGACTCTCTTGCCTCAGCCTCCTGAGTAGCTGGGACTATAGGCGCCCACCACAATGCCCAGCTATTTTTTTTTTTTTTTGTATTGCAGTTTAGCTGGGGCCAGGTTTGAACCCACCACCCTTGCTATATGGGGCCGGTGCCCTACTGAGCCATAGGCACTGCCCTCTCATCTGCATTTTATCCCTGTATTTAGGTAATATGTGCAAAGTCATATGGCCTCTGGGCTCTTCAACTAGAATCTGAATCCCAGTGGTTTCACTTTCCTTGCTGACCACTAGCCCAGGCACATTCCCCAGGCCTCTGTGTAAAATTGAGTTTCATTAGAAGGGGGCACATCCTGATTTGGCCTAACATACGCACTTTGATAATACCAGAAGTGCTGTCTCTGATATCAACTTAGCATCTGAATTATATACTACATTTTGACATTTGGGCATGTTTTGATATACAAAAACGTCTAGTATGAAGGTTTCATCTCCTTAAATAAATTTTAAATCCTACAAAGTAAGGGCCATGCTCTTAGTATTGCCCAGAAGTCTTAGCACATGAGTATTCATCAGTTATGGACTACATGAAAAAGTTACTGTTCATTTCACTTCCCTTTTGTTGCTGGCTCAGACCCAAGGGACATCAGGAGAGTTCCTTGGGTCTTGCTCAGTATCCTGCACTATATATAGTGTAGCAGCATTCCTTCACTCACTCCAACTTTACTGAGCATGTACTATGTACCAGGTACTGTGCTGGGCCCTGGAGGTAAAGTGGTGAATAACAGATAAATGGACCTGCTTTCCTGGAGTTGATATTCTAGTGAGAAAGACAGGCAAAGGACAGGTGGGTAACTGATTTCATATGGTGCTTAAGCGCAGTGAAGGGTGCTAAGACAGAGACTTTGCAGTGGGGCTAGGGACAAGCTAGGGAGGGAAAGCCTCCCTAAGGAGGTGCCAGGGAGGACCAGGTAGAAACCAGAGACCTGGGGAATGTGCCTGGGCTACTGGTCAGCAAGGAAAGCAAAACCACTGAGATTCAGACTCTGGTTCAATAGAACAGAGGCCTTATGACTCTGCGCATATTACCTAACTTCATTTCTGATGCTTCAATTTCTTCATTTAGAAAATGAGGAATATAAGAGAATCTACTTTGATGCACTTAGCACAATGACAGGAATGTAGGAAGTGCTCTGTAAAGATCTGTCACTGGCAATGACACATTTCATAGGAATTTAACTCAACCAAAGTCTGTGCTTTTGCTCTGAGCTGGAAGGACAACAGAGTGGTCTTTTGCTTTTCGCCCATCCTGGGTTTCCACCTAAGTGGTGGGTACCTCAGACCTTTAAGTATCTTGCTGTTTCTTCTTTAAGAATGTGGAATAAGGCTCAGCGCCTGTGGCTCAAGCGGCTAAGGCGCCAACCACATACACCTAAGGTGGCGGGTTCGAATACAGCCCGGACCGCCAAACAACAATAATGGCTGCAACCAAAAAATAGCTCCCAGCTACTTGGGAGGCTAAGGCAGGAGACTTGCTTGAGCCCAGGAGTTGTAGGTTGCTGTGAGCAGTGAAGCCATAGCACTCTACCCAGGGGGACAGCTTGAGGCTCTGTCTCAAAAAAAAAAAAAAGAATATGGAATAAAGGGTGGCACCTGAGGCTCAGTGGAGTAGGGGCGCTGCCCCCATACACGGAGGGTGGCAAGTTTAAACCCAGCCCTGGCCAAATTGCAACAAAAAATAGCTGAGTGTTGTGGGCATCTGTAGTCCCAGCTACTCGGGAGGCTGAGGCAAAAGAATTGCCTAAGCCCAAGAACTGGAGGTTGCTGTGAGCTATGCCATAGCACTGTACCAAGGGTGACATAGTAAGACTCTGTCTAAAAAAAAAAAAGAAAAGAAAATATATCATAAATGTCTTGCAGGAGTTTTATACAAGGGTACCCCTAAAAACCAGAGGCTATCCAAATAACCCTAATATTAGATTTTATAATTTAAGGAAAAGGGGTAGAAGAGTGCCTTCTGGAGCTTTCTATTTCAAAGTCTGCTTTGGAAGTTAACCTTGAAACTCTTACCTATTTGTTTTTGATGCTGGTACTCAGGCTTAGGGTAGATACTAACACCTTCCTTTGTCCTATCCTTATCAGGGGAACCTAGCTGGGTTACTCTGAAGACATAAGTCTTCTGTAGCAGTGCTCTCCAGGGACCTTGGCATGTATACTCGCCAAACCTTGTGCACAAACATAGGCTGTGGTCTGCCTACACTGCAACAGAAGCAACCCAGGCTTTGGGCTCACACCACTGTGGGTCTGAATGCCAGCTGTGTGAATCCGGGCAGGCTACTTTACTTCTCTGAATCTGTTTCTCCATCTATGAAAAAGGAAATACGAGTACCTACCTTCTTGATGCATGAAATGCCTAGAATACAGGACTCCCACTAGGTTGTAAGGGGTAACTATTATTCTCTCTGATATTTCCATCTTGCCAGGTCTATATTACCCTGATCAAGCATGTAACAGTGAAAAGTCATCATCTCCACTCACCATGACTTTGGACTACACAGTGAGATGTGAGGGACTACTTTATCCCCTGACCAGTCTTTCTTACCCAGTCCGAAGCGGTAGCCATCAGAGAAGCGAGTGCTGGCATTCCAGAACACACAGGCGCTATCTACGTGATGGAGGAAGAACTCTGCTGTTTTCTCTTCAGTGTAAAGAAAGAGAAACCCAATTAGGATGACCCACAGAGAACATCCCTGCTTTCACCCACTTACTAGTGACAGATCTGGGTAGGGGCTGGGCCCCCAGGGAGCTTCTGCACATGTTCTCACATATTAAATGTACAGACTTGCAAAAAATCTGAAGAGGAAGAAGGCAAGCCAGCCTCATCAGTCATAATATTGTGGGAACACCAGGTGGAATCTGGATCTCCTACATAGATGCATCTTGGTACTACGACAGCCTAACTACACTCCCTATTTACAGGCTCTAGGGCACACTGCCTAGGTCTGAAACCTAGCTCCACACCCCCTCGCTGTGTGACTATGGGGTCTAAACCCTTCTATGCCTAAGCCAAAGGAACTGACAACACTACATAGCTCACAGGGCTGTGAAGAAGATGAATGAGTTAGCACAGTAGAGTACTCATTCATCCCAGTGCCTAGCACACAGTACACACTCCATACATGTTAGCTTATTACTGGTGGTATGATTCCCTGATAAAATGACTCTAAATTCCTCAAGGGAGCCCTATTGGCTTCCTTTACCATCAGGCCTCCAATGCCTGACACTAAGGAGTATCCCTCAATACATATTTGTGAAGTACATGAATCAATGTACAGAGCTGGCTCTGCTTTAACTTCGTGGGTCTTGATTTCCTCTGCTATAATATGGGTTTACAGGGCTCAGTGTCTGTGGCACAGTGATTACAGTGCCAGCCACACACACCGAGAATTGCATGTTCATACACAGCCTGGGCCAACTTATCAACAATGACAACTGCAACAAAAAATAGCTGGGCATTGTGGTAGGCATCTGTAGTCCCAGCTAGTTGGGAAGCTGAGGCAAGCAACTCACTTAAGCCCAAGAGTTTAAGGTTGCTGTGAGCTATGACACCACAGCACTCTACCATGGGCAACATAGTGAGATTCTGTCTCAAAAAAAAAAAAGGTTTATAGACTCGGTGCCTGTAGCTCAGTGGTCAGGGCACCGGTCACATACACCGGGGATGGCAGGTTCAAATCTGGCCTGGCCTGCTAAATGACAACAACAACAAAATAGCCAGGCATTGTGGCGGGCACCTATAGTCCCAGCTACATGGGAAGCTGAGGCAAGAGAATCACTTAAGCCCAACAGTTAGGTGTTGCTATGACCTGTGATGCCATGGCATTCTACCTAGGGAAACACAGTGAGACTCTGTCTCCAAAAAAAAAAAAAAAGGATTTATAATTCCTGGGTTAAGAACTGCTGCACGGTGGCTCTGCCTCTGACTCAAAGTCAGAGGTAATCATCCCTTCCCTGACAGGGACACTGTGATAATGTAATGAGGTAAGAGATGTGAGAGCATTCAGCAAACCACCAAAGGCAGGAATACTGGGCACTATAACCAGCCTACTGAAATCATGTTTTCCTGCAGTTCCTAGAGGGGCTGAGAGGAGCAGGACTACCTTAGAGATCAAAGCAGAGAAGGCAGAACACTGCATGCTTAAAGCACCCGGACACTGACCATTCTCTGTGATGATGACGTCCGTGTGGGAGCTGCCATATTTGTGGATGTGGTCAATGGCCTCCTGGACATTGTCTACTACTTCAATGCACAATTCCAAGTCTCCATACTCAGTTCGGAGGGACTTCACTTCAGAGGGGCTGAAGGTCAGATAGGAGGCAAACTTGGGGCCTGCATGAATTTTTACCTGGAACCAAAATTAGTAAGCTCTAGAATCAAACAGCAAAATGAGCCTGTGTGATGCACCATGTGCTTGTAAAAACCATAGCTCAGAGTAACTACTGTGGCCGGGATAAGTAACTAGCCCTTGCTTTCCCACCCTCCAGGATGCTCTGCCTTGGGAAATGCTGACAACACCGGGTCTTGGAGAAGCTGGAGCGGGGATTTAAGCAGGAAGCCTTTGAACATTAAGAATGTGCAAGGCATTTAATGGGCTATCAACATAAGCCCTTGACTTCTGGCATTTTACTAAAACATTAGTCTATAAAAATCCCATTTCCTGCATATAGGATTAGGCTAAGGTGACCAGATTTTAACATTGGTAAAGTGGGACACCATGGGGGGGGGGGTGGGGCCTGACAACAATGCAAACTTCGATAAGCAGTTCTTAATAATCAATTCTCAGCAATTATAAAACGCATATCCTGGCGAAATAGCCACATGGCAGCCGAAAATCGTATATTCCCTTCCTGTTCGCCCGTGTTCCCTAGCTTGTGGTGCATTCTTTCCAAAAATCAGGGCTTTTTAAAAACGCGGCAGGATGCAGGACAAATTGTTAAAAATCAAGACTGTCCCGCCAAAAGCGGGATGTCTGGTCACCTTACTCTAGAGGGGACGGGCTACTTGTTTGTTCCAGACAGTTTGGCTCCTTCTGAGCTAATTGTCCTTGCCTAGAAGCAAGGGAGGGAGCCAGTCTCCTTCTGATACCTTGCCCAGGAGGGGAATAGGGAGTTCACATTTTCATTTCCAAATGAAGTTACATTAACCTCTTCATTCCCAAACGGAGTTATATTAACCTTTTCAGCAGCTGAAACCGAAACCGTATACTCTCTTCCCATTCTCCACTGTTTCCTAGCTTGTCATGCATTCTTTCCAGAAATCGGGACTTTTTTAAAATGCTGCGGGACCAGGACCGCAGGACAAATTGTTGAAAATCGGGACTGTCCCGCCAAAAGTGGGACGTCTGGTCACCTTAGATTAGGCACTAGGTTCACATGGGAAGAGGAAGGTGCCATGTCTACATTTCTACTTCCTGCACCATGAAGCCCCAGGTTTGCTTTAGAAGTAAGCAATATTTGGTTAGGTTCTTTCAGCACCTCAAAATGTGGTTTCTTGTTGGATTTTCATGTCGGTCTGGCTACCCTCTAGGTTTAAATCAGCCCCAGGCTCTAGCACTAATCCTGTTCCTGGCTGAAGGAATGTATATTCCTCTTTACAGTCCTCAGCCATCCTGAGGCCGGTCACTGAGGCCTTGGTCACAAGGCTAGATCCCATTTAGGCCTTGTTCTACAAAACCTTCCCAGAACAGGTCTCATGCGTTGATTCTTTGGGACCAAACTTTTGCCTTGGCTCAAGTTACAAGCATTACCTGTTTTGTCCTCATTGCTCCTGAGGCCCTACCATTGTTCCCTATCTGGGACTCCACTTCCTTCAAGACTGAGGCCCAACCCTAACCTTTAGGGACAGAGCGCCATCTGGTGCAAGTTACCCTGCTGGGTTTACTTTCTGCCACACAAAAATGCCATATTAAGTATCCACACAGATTCATTTTAATTAGAGGAATTTCAAGGCTACCCTCAATCTGATAATTGCGATATCACAGTATGTACAACTCAGGACTGAGGGGCTTAGTACCAGCTAAAGGAAAACTTTCCTCCTGTCCAGTCCAGGTCACTGTGGTACTTGGCAAACTCAGGTGCCCAGTCAATAGGCCACTGATGTAGAGGGGCCCTGATAACAGAAGATCACGTCATCTAATTTCTTTTTAATCTGTGGGATGCACTGACATTGGTCATTGTCAAAAACAATTCCTTTAAGTTCTCACTGGGACCATGCCATATTTTTAAGCTGACTGGAGTTTTCACCTCCAGAAAAAGGATGTAAGGGAAGAGATACATTTTCAGGTTAAAGTAACCAAGCCAGCAGGCACCTTTTTTTCTTTTCTTTTTTTTTTTTTTTTTTTTTTTTGAGACAGAGCCTCAAGCTGTCTCCCTGGGTAGAGTGCCATGGTGTTACAGCTCACAGAAACCTCAAACTCCTGGGCTCAAGCAATTCTCCTACCTCAGCCTTCTAAGTAGCTGGGACTACAGGTGCCCGCCACAATGTCTGGCTATTTTTTGGTTGTAGTTGTCATTGTTGTTTGGTGGGCCTGGGTTGGATTTGAACCCACCAGCTCCAGTATATGTGGCTGGTGCCCTAGCCGCTTGAGCTACAGGTGCTGAGCCAAGGCCCCTTTTTCTACTATTGTGCTGGTTTACAGAATTCTGAAAGAGTGTCATGACATCAGATATTAAAGCTTAAAATGTATCCATGCCCATAGTTTAAAAGTTTGTCCATTTCTGCCTTGACAGCATCTATGAGGTCTGACATGAAGTTCACAAACTCATCCTGGAAAAAGTGCTACATAGTATGCTCCTCATTGTACTGAAGTACCAAATATCAACGTGGTCACCTTTCAAGTACTCCCCATGGAAAGCTATGGGCTAATACTAGTACCTTATCCACCCTTCGAAGCACTTTTGAAACCCTTTTCTTGGAATGGCCATCAGAACTGTCATCATTCTGTCCTGAATGTCATCAAAATGTCTTCCTTTTTTTTTTTTTTTTTTGAGACAGAGCCTCAAGTTGTCCCCCTGGGTAGAGGGCTGTGGCATCACAGCTCACAGCAACCTCCAACTCCTGGGCTCAAGTGAGTCTCCTGCCTCAGCCTCCCAAGTAGCTGGAACCACAGGCACCTGCCACAACGCCTGGTTACTTTTTGGTTGCAGCTATCATTGTTGTTTGGCGGGTCCGGGCTGGATTCGAACCCGCCACCTTAGGTGTATGTGGCTGCGCCTTAGCTGGTTGAGCTACAGGCGCCGAGCCCAAAATGTCTTCCTTTAATTATTTCCTTTATCTTCAAGTAAAGAAAAACGTTACTTGGGGCCAGATCAGATTGAGTAGAGAGGGCATTCCAATATAGTTATTTGTTTACTGGCTAAAAACTCCCTCACAAATAGCGCCATGTGAGCTGGTGCATTATCGTGATGTAAGAGCCATGGTTTGTTGTTCAAGATTTTGAGTTAAGATTTCCCTAACTGGGCGGCGCCTGTGGCCCAGTGAGTAGGGCGCCAGCCCCATATACCGAGGGTGGTGAGTTCAAACATGACCCTGGCCAAACTGCAACCAAAAAATAACCGGGTGTTGTGGTGTGTGCCCGTAGTCCCAGCTACTCAGGAGGCTGAGGCAAGAGAATCAGTTAAGCCCAGGAGGTGGAGGTTGCCGTGAGCTGTGTGATGCCACTGCACTCTACAGAGGGCAATAAAGTGAGACTCTGTCTCTACAAAAAAAAAAAGAAAAGAAAAAGTTTTCCCTAACCGGCCGGGCGTGGTGGCTCACACCTATAGTCCTAGCCCTTTGGGAGGCTGAGGCGGGTGGACTGCCTAAGCTCAGAGGTTCGAGATCAGCCTGAACCAGGGTGAGCAAGAGTGAGACTCCTGTCTCTACCCGCCCCCCAAAAAAGGCTGGTTATTGTAACGGACACCTGTAGTCCCAGCTACTTGGGAGGCTATGGGCAAGAGAATTGCTAAAGGAAGAAATAAAAAAAAAAAAAAATCCCAACAACTTCAAACTAAAAGTGAAAACCAGTTGAAAGCAAAATTCAAAAAAAAAAAGTTTCCCTAACTGCTTCTCTATTGATGTCTGCCATGCTTTCTCACAGTCAGCCGATGATTTTGCCACACAAGTTGACATATTTCTGCAATATTTTCTGATTTTCTGCAATAATTAGTTCTGATTATTACTGACCTCCCTGACCTCATCAGTGATGCTTTCTCTTCCCACAGAAAACCATTTAATCCATTTGTAACTGACATTTTCTTCATGGTATTATCCCCATAAACTTGGACTAAAATGTCCCTGATTTCACTTCCACTCTTGCCAAGTTCAACAAGAAATTTATGGCTTGGTGCCTGTGGCTCAAGTGGCTAAGGTGCCAGCCACGTACCCTAAGGTGGCGGGTTCGAATCCCCAGCCCGGGCCTGCCAAAACAACAATGATGGCTGCAACCAAAAAATGGCTGGGCATTGTGGCGGGCGCCTGTGGTCCCAGCTACTTGGGGGGTCTGAGGCAGGAGACTCGCTTGAGCCCAGGAGTTGGAGGTTGCTATGAGCTGTGATGCCATGGCACTCTACCCAGGGGGATAGCTTGAGGCTCTGTCTCAAGAAAAAAAAAAAAAAAAGAAAGAAAGAAATTTATGAATGTTTGTTCATTGCTCTAATTCAAGCTCCAACATTCTCCCAATGGCATACAAAAACATGCAACAACAATAAGGAACACTTCTCAGCAAGATCCTGCCACACATCAACATGAACACACCGCAGCGCTTGTGGCTCAGTAAGTAGGGCACCAGCCCCATATACTGAGGGTGGTAGGTTCCAACCCGGCCCTGGCCAAACTGCAACAACAACAAAAAAACATCTGGGTGTTGTGGCGGGCGCCTGTAGTCCCAGCTACTCGGGAGACTGAGGCAAAAGAATCACCTTGGCCCAAGATCTGGAGGTTACTATGAGCTGTGACACCACTGCACTCTACTGAGGGTGACAAAGTGAGACTGTGTCTCTAAAAAAAAAAGCAAAACATGAACACAACTGTGAGACACTGATACACTAAGGTTATGAAACCTTACCAAGTTGTTTGAACAGTGCTGCCAACATAAGTGCAGGTGGCAAGTTCATACACTTAACTGTCAGATCTTATACAGGGTGTTCATGAAGTTAATGTTTAAAATAGTTGCCTATATTAAATTGCACACAAACTTCATGGACACCCTATATTTCTTTACAGTCATGAATTTAGGACAGAGCATAAGTTCCTATTTGAAATTTACTGGTTATAGTTTACAACCATAATGACATGATAACAGCACAATCCAGAGGAGACACTACAAATTGTTGATTCCTGAATATCACCCTACTAAGTATGCTAATACTGGTAACTGAAGAAATTTGGAGAGAGAGAGTGAATGCATATGCATTTTTGGTTTAAGAACATTTTTGCACATCTTTTCAAATCAAATCCAAAAAGGAGTGTGTTTTTGGAAGCATAAACTTTAAACTTTGCAGTGTGAATAAAAGGTTACCTGAAACAGTCCCTTCAGCATGGTGCCATGTCGTTTATCTTCCCTTTGAACTCTCTTTGGCAATGTAACAATGCCTATAATACAGTCTATTTTGTAATTAAGCTATCTGTATACTGGTTTGGTCTAGCTAACAGACCATCAGAGGGCAGGGATTATGTTTTACTCACCTCTGTACTTAGCATAGAACTTTGTATATAGAAGAAGCTCAAAAATATCATTTCCTAAATTGCCCGACATGGTATGGCTGCTGTTCCTACCTAATTCCACAGGCTTCTAAGTCCCCAAATGGAAGACAGAAACTAATGCATTGGTCCTGCAGAACAGGTCCTGCCTTACCTGTTCCACTCTCAGCATATCAATGATCTGGTCAAACAATGGTGTTCTCAGCAGATCCCGGTGGATTAACAAAGTCTCTAAAGCATTACAGGCAGCTGGATATTCACATTTAGAGTCTCTGACTGGAAGAAGAACAAAGCATCATTTCTATTAATGTAATCCAGAGCCATAGAAGATTTAATAAATATTTTATTTCATCGTCATGAAACAAAAGACCCCATCCAGCTCACCTAGCCTGGTGGCCTTATCAACACTGGCCTCTGAATCCACATACATGTGGCAGATCCCTTCACTATGCCCCATCACTGGAATCCCCTTTGCAGCTTTCTGGATATCTCTGACTAGCTGGGAAGAACCACGTGGAATAATAAGATCTATCATTTTGTCTAGGCGGCAAAGATCTTCCACTTCTTCCCTGGTATTCACCTGAATAGGGAGAGAATAAAAAGATAAAGATGATATCTTCTAACCCACAAAATATAGAAATAGCAGCTTCCCTTTTATAGATAAGGTATTTGTTTTAAACACAGGATTAACTTCCTGATCACAGGAATCAAAAAAAGTCATCTGGCAAATGTGTCTACCACACTCAGTGCAGTTCTGTATCACACAACCTGCAGGACACACCCTTGCTCTCGAATAGCTCTGACTCTGGCAGGGAGGGAACGCCTGGACACAGCTAGCTGTAAGACAGGGCAGATTAGTCACCAAGTGCCAGAGAGCTACAAAGGGCTCTCTGAGGTGAAATAAGGAACAAATCATGTCAGGGGATGAGGGTGAGAGCAGGGAGCAGTCACTCTGCTGGTTCTCTGATCACCACCTCAAGGAAATTCTGGGTCTCCCTACTCTCTGGTAGCGAGTCACAGTTCTCTGACTTTTGCTGACAACTTCTACTCTGAGATATGGACTGCACTAATTAAACTGCTTGTGTTATGACACTGAGATTATGGGCATTTTGTTTCCTCTTCTTGATTTTTAATTTTCCTCCATATGGTCATGTTACTTTTACAACAAATATAAATATACACATACAAGAATGTTCATGGTAACTTTGTTCCCCATAGCCCAAACCTGGAAGGATAAAATATAGTATATGCATGTAAATGCAATACTACACAGAGATTAAAAAAAGAGAGAAAGCTGCTCAATGCACCAATGTGAATGAATGTTAGAGACATAACGAGGAACAAATGACATATAACAAAAAGCACATTTTGTACAATTTCACTTACATGGTATTCAAGAACAGGCAAAAATAATTAAATGTGATGAAAATAAAAAGAAGTGGGCTCCGAACCCGTAGCATAACAGTTACGGCGCCAGCCACATACACAGAGGGTTGAAACCTGGCCCGGGCCAGCTAAACAACAATGACAACTGCAACAAAAAGCAGCCAGGTGTTGTGACAGGCATCTGTAGTCCTAGCTACTTGGGAGGCTGAGGCAAAAAAATTGCCTAAGCCCAAGAGTTTGAGGTTGCTGTGAGCTGTGATGCCACAGTACTCTACTGAAGGCAACACAGTGAAACTCTGTCTCAAAAAAAAAAAAGGAAAAAGAGAAAGTAAAAAGAAGCGGTTCCTTGTAGTAGGGTGTGGCATACTGGGAAGGACACAAGGGAGCCTTCTGGGATGTTGGGAATGTGTATATGGCTGGTAGTTATAGGTAAGTGTGAATGTGCGCATTCACAAGTGCATATGCATGTCATAAATTTGTTCACAGAGGATTTGTATACTTTACTGGATGTATGTTATACATCAACAGAAAGAAAGGGAGGGAAGGAAGGAGGAAACGAGGAAACTTCCCAAGCCAGGAGGTGGTACAGCTAGGATTTGAATCCTTAAAATCTCTGCTCTTTCCACCCACTACCATAAGAAAAACCCCAGAGTCTGGTCATTGAGTTTCACAATGTTGCAGGCTTGTAAACATTCTCCAGCAGCCAACTGAATCTTGGAATGTTGAAATGAATGGGCCTCAAAGGGAAGAGAAGAATCTGTTGTCAGGCTAAGTCCAGATCTAAACTTTAACACAGACTCCATGATCCTGGGTGAATTACTTTGCCTCTGGGTCTGGTTTTTTCCAATCTAGAAAATGGGCCTAATAATTTATGGTATTTTCCTCATGGGTTGTTGTGAGGTCTAAATGAGATAATGGATAAAAAGTGCACTGCACACATAGGTACTCAGTTGTATCAAATTTCATTTGATAGCAGAGGAGAAAAAAATGGTCAGTTAATATAATGACCATAATAGCAATAGTGATAACAGCATGCTCTCATACTTACACATTTATGGCAATTTATGACAAACTTTCATAAAACTTTTCACCTGACTTACCCCAGATCACTCTGCTATAAGAACTTGAGTCTCACAATCTACGTCTGGTGCTCTCGCTGTCCTGTGACCCCCTATCCCCAAATGAAGGTCTAACTGACATTCCTGCAAATCTGTACTGCCAGATTTCAAAGTGGACTTTCTTAGCCGCTAATTCCCATCTGGCTCTGCCAAGTGGCCTGATGTTGGCAGGCTCACAGACCCATTGCCACTCCACTCAAACCTGGTTTCAGAAGTGTCTTGGCCCCACGTGGCCTAAGCTTTGCTTCAAATTCCCAAACACCTGAGCTGGTCCCTCTGGGCCTGACGTGGCTCATTCCCAGGGACCTACCAGTTGTACAGCCTCCTTGACTCCATGAATAGAGAGGGCTTCCTGGGTCAGGAGGTGAAGAATCCGGTTGCTGTGTGCGGCCTCCTTCCCTCCTTTGAGTAATAAGCCATTACCACTTGCAATAGCCAAGGCTGCCACCTGCAGATCAAAAGGAAAGCAGTGAATCAAAGGGTAAAAACTGTAACAGACACAGTAATGTCAGCATTCACTGAGCACTCTTTCCATGCTCTAAGTACTGTGCTCTTCATGTCATAAGGCCTTTGCTGTCTTGTCTTCAAAACACTCCAGTGAATTAAGTGCCTATTTTATCCCCACTTTACAGATAAGGACAATAGAGCTATATGACTCCTCAAGGTCAGACAGCTTATAATGGCAGAGCCTGGAGGCTTACAGAAGTGGTTTCACTCCAGAGCAAATCACCTAGGTCTCAGGATATAAACTATATGGTTTCTTTAGCACCTATATGGTTCTTTAGTAACCTAAGTGGCCAGGGCCACACAGTCCCCTCCTCACCTGGGCCACTGTAGAGAACGGGGTGCCCAGTTGCTTCTGTAGGGAAGTTCTCACTCCACCTGACTCAAGCTGAGGCTGAAGTGGCACCTCTTGACAACATCCTACTCCAGCACTGGAGCTGGCCTGAGAGCTCTAGAGCTCCTGTCAGGATAGGTAGGCAGAGACTCTGGAATGGAGTCCCTTTCCCACTTTTTGGGGGAGGAAAAGGTAAGCCATCCAACAGGAGTGTTAGTTACTCTGTTAAAGTGAAAGCAACTGACATTGGTCTGATCATTCTCAGCCTAAAGCTAATTTTCTGCTCTTGGGATGAATGAAAATTTTCTTGCTTTTGTAACACAGGGAAAGAAACTTTACTAACAAACCATGTTAATCTGACCATGTTAATCTTCCAGTTAGTGGTTCTTTTTTTTTGAGACAGAGCCTCAAGCTGTCCCCCTGGGTTGAGTGCCTGGCATCACAGCTCACAGCAACCTCCAACTCCTGGGCTCAAGTGAGTCTCCTGCCTCCGCCTCCCAAGTAGCTGGGACCACAGGCGCCCACCACAACGCCTGGCTATTTTTTTTGGTTGCAGCCATTATTGTTGTTTGGCAGGCCAGGCTGGATTCGAACCCACCACCTTAGGTGTACGTGGCTGGCGCCTTAGCCACTTAAGCCACAGGTGCCAAGCCCAATTAGTGGTTATTAATCCTTTTTTGTTATTGTTGTTCATACCTGTCATAAAAATTATATAAACTTTCTTCAGATAAGTGCACAAACACACAGAATCCTCCCAACAATTTTTAGCATTTGTGGGTTCTATGAAAGCGTCAGGGTTAAGAGTCTAGGTGAGGAATCTCGCTGTAGTTGGCAAAAGAGGAAAAGTCTCCTTGAGAGACTTAGGACCTACTTACACTAGTGGGGATGAGTTTTTCAGCAATCAATGGAGCATTTCTATAAGACAGGTACGTGATGAGAGGGACAGTGTGCCAGTACCATCCAAGGGCTGAGGACAGGCCCTGGTGGAATGGGAATCCTTTGGTGAACAGGTCAATTTTAGGTCATGTCAGGGAGTACCCCCTCCACAAAGCATTCTAGACTTCCATAGTCACCTAAAGAGACTAGTTTTTTGTTTTAAAATAGAATCTCCCTTCGAGATTCTTCGGGCTAGTGTGTAGAAAGAACTGGTATAGTCTTATAGAATAGTCTAGTGGAGAAACAGTCCCAGAATTCTGGATAGAGAGTTTAGGACAACAAAGAAAAGACACCCTCTGATACCACCTTGTGATTTCTTAGTATGGCCACTTGGCAAGACCTTTAACTATGTTAACTGCTTTTCAACAGCAGCCTGTGATACGGCAATTTCCTTAATGAGGGTTGCCATACTAGTTTCCATTAAAAACTCAAAGTTCTTTTTCCTAATAGCTGGGAGTTGTGGCAGGAGAAAAAAGGCAATCATGAGCTAGAAATTTGCTACCATATAATGGAATGATAGGCTGATCAGGCTCCGCTGGTCTCAGTCCCAAATACCATCCTGCAGGGATGACAGGGCTTTTAGTCACACACCTGTGGCAGACAGTCAGGGCGAGATTCAAAGATCACCAGCAGAACTCCAATTGGGACTGTCACTTGTTCTAGTTCCAGGTTTTTGGCAATGCGAGTCCGGCGCAAAACACGCCCCACACTGTCCTGTGAGGAGGATGCGATCTGCCGCAGGCCGATGGCCAGGCTGTTCAATTTGGATGTGGAGAGGCTTAAACGTTTTAGCAGAGGAGCTGCAAGTCTCCCTGAAAAGGAGTTCAGAGTACACAGTGAAGTAGAAGGCCTGGGCAGGCTGCAACCACCAACAAATATTTCTTGATTTAAAAAAAAAAAAAAAGTTTATTTATTTATTTATTAGAGACAGAGTCTCACTTTGTCAACCTCGGTACCGTGCTGTGGCATCACAGCTCACAGCAGCCTCCAGCTCTTGAGCTTAGGTGATTCTCTTGCCTCAGCCTCCCGAGTAGCTGGGACTAGCCCGCCACAACACCCAGCTATTTTTGTTGTTGTTGTTGTTGCAGTTTGGCTGGGGCCGGGTTTGAACCCGCCACCCTCTGTATATGGGGCTGGCACCCTACTCACTGAGCCACAGGTACTGCCCTTTCTTAATGTTTTATTGAACATGTGGCACTGTATTAGGAACAGACTCGGAAAGACAATGACATGCCATGCCATTTAAATAGCCTTTCGTGGCTTGGTGCCTGTGGCTCAAGTGGCTAAGGCACCAGCCACATACATCTAAGGTGGCGGGTTCGAATCCAGCCTGGACCCGCCAAACAACAATGATGGCTGCAACCAAAAAATAGCTGGGCGTTGTGGTAGGCGCCTGTGGTCTCAACTACCTGGGAGGCAGAGGCAGGAGACTCGCTTGAGTCCAGGAGTTGGAGGTTGCTGTGAGTTGTGATGCCATGGCACTCTACCCAGGGGGATAGCTTGAGGCTCTGTCTCAAAATAAATAGCCTTTTGTAGGGGGTAGTCTGGCAGTATATATCACCATATAATAATGTGCACACTCACACCCTTTGTGCCAGCAATTTCACTTCCAGAAACATTTCCAAGAGCAAGGCTACAGGCATTTTTATAATAGTAAGAAATTATACTGGTAAGTTCAGGCCAGGCATGGTTGACTCATGTCTATAATCCTAGCACTCTGGGAGAACAAGGTGGTAGGATAACCTGAAATCAGGAACTCAAGACCAGTCCAAGCAAAATCGAAACCTTGTCTCTATAAAAAATAGAAAAATTAGCTGGACATGGTGGCACACAGCTATAGTTCCAGCTACTTGGGAGGATAAAGCAGGAGGAATGCTCGAGCCCTGGAGTTGAGGCTGCAGTGATAGGATTGGGGTATGTTCATATACAGAATTTTCTTTATTCTTTTTTTTTTTTTTGAGACAGAGCCTCAAGCTGTCGCCCTGGGTAGAGTGCCATGGCATTATAGCTCACAGCAATCTCTAACTCCTGGGCTTAAGCAATTCTCTTGCCTCAGCCTCCCAAGTAGCTGGGACTACAGGCACCTGCCAGAATGCCCAGCTATTTTTTGGTTGTAGTTGTTGTTTGGCAGGCCCAGGATGGACTTGAACCTGCCAGCTCTGGTGTATGTGGCTGGTGCCTTAGCTGCTTGAGCTACAGGCTGAGCCCAGAATTTTCTTTTTATTTAAATACAATGGTATGCATGGTGTGACTTCTCTCTACATACACACATTCGTACATACACACACATATAAACTTGGGAAAACCATTTGGAATCATATATCACAAATCACTACTATGGTTAATGTTGAGAAAAGATTATGAAAAATTCTCCTTTTCTTTATAGATATGCCTACCAAGATAAAATAGTAAAAAGATTTCTACTTTAGAGAGAGGGAAGGAACCAACCTTATATTAAGAAAAAATTTAGGCTTGGCACCTGTAGCTCAATAGTTAGGGCACAGGCCACATACACGGGGGCTAGCAGGTTCAAACCCGGCCTGGGCTTGCTAAAATAATGACCAAAAAACTACAAACTACTGCTAAAACTACAACAAAAATAGCCAGGCCTCAGTGAGACTTTCTCTCGAAAAAAGAAAAAGAAAAAATTTAAATCATTATTCTACCAACCAATTACACAAATTAATTTTCTTTACTTTCCCGTAGGTGCTAAAAATCAAGTTTTAATTATATGTTAAATGTTACATTCTAGTTTTTCACCAAGTATGTTTTTAACGTTGCAAAAGTTATCAACTTAATTACTACTAAATAGTCCACTGAGTTGATATAGATTAATACGCTTATGTTACTAGACATTCAGATCGTTTCCAGTTTTTCCATGTAATAAAATAATCCTCCTCTAAGAAATGTTTAGACAGAGCTGTTTTCTCCCCTTGAAATATTTTCATAGGATAAATCCCCTGAATTGGGATTAATGAGCCCCAATTACATCACATAAAAAGTGATAATCAGGCTAAGGTATACCCAAGACTTTGTTTTTAACTGACTATTTGTCCTTGTGCTTTCCAGAGATAAAACTGGGATAAAGAGTCAAGAGTTCAGTCAACAAGCAGTATGACCTTAAGCAACAGTATCAATCTCTTTGGGTCTTAATTCTTTTACTTTAAAAAAAAAACTGGATATTAGGCAGTCCTGTGGCTCAGTGAGTAGGGCACCATCCCCATATACCGAGAGTGGCGGGTTCAAACTGCAATTAAAAAAAAAAAAAAGGCTCAGCACCTGTGGCTCAAGTGGCTAAGGTGCCAGCCACATACACCTAAGGTGGCGGGTTTGAATCCAGCCTGGGCCTGCCAAACAACAATGATGGATGCAACCAAAAAATAGCCAGGCATTGTGGCGGGCGCCTGTGGTCCCAGCTTCTTGGGAGGCTGAGGCAGGAGACTCGCTTGAGCCCAGTAGTTGGAGGTTGCTGTGAGCTGTGATGCCACGGCACTATACCCAGGGGTATAGCTTGAGGCTCTGTCTCCAAAAAAATTAAAAATTAAAAAAAAATAGCCACACATTCTGGTGGGTGCCCATAGTCCCAGCTACTTGGGAAGCTGAGGCAAGAGAATTGCTTAAGCCCAAGAGTTTGAGGTTGCTGTGAGCTGGGACACCACTGCACTCTACCCAGGGCAAGAAAGTGACAAAACAACTGAATATTAGGAAAAGTTCCTTCTACTTCTGAAAATCTATTTTATAACTTTCCAATACTACAAAAATTCTAAAGACCAGATATAAATGCTGGAGGAAGTTCTAAAACAATGATTCAAAACACTTTAAAGAATGAAAATAATACTGCAAGTTTTCTTTGAAGAAAACACTGGAATCTGGATGTTTTAAGTTAATGCAAACTTATTTAAAAGGAAATTCAAAACCCCATAAAATCAACCGCCAGTATTTAAGGTAGAAAGAGAATTCAGAAAAAGGAGAGAGTAAGGGTCTGACTTTCTACATGTTTAGTTGTCTGCAGTGTGAGTTCACCATCTTAATTCTTCCACCATTAGCACCTCAAGGGCATTTCTAGATGGCCCCTGGTGCAAACTATGGGAAGACTTCACACTGGTTAATTAAGAGACAAGCTATCTTTTATCATAAGCTGCACAAACTACATATGCAGCTCCTCTATATTTACAGTCCATCTGTGTTTGAATCCTGGGTCCATCACTGGCTATATGGCTTTTGTGCCAATGACAACTTACATGAGCTTCAGTTTCCTCCTCTGTAAAACAGGGAAAATAAATAGTAGCGCGTTCCAACCCAGCCCCGGCCAAAAACTGTAAAAAAAAAACCTGGGGAAGAAGTTGGGGATAGTATGTGTAATTTGAAAAAGCCTAACAAAATACTGGCCATATACCCTTGATAAAAATGCTGCCTAATGTACAATTTCTTCTGTAACAATTTTGTCTTTAGGCAGATACAAGAATTATTAGTAAAACAAAGAACAAATAAACAAACCAACCCCCCTCCATAGCACTGACTCTAAGTTGCCTGGTTTTTACCCTCTGCCTCCTCCATGTCTTTTTTGTTGGCTAACAGGATCTCATCACGCTGGTCCGTCAACAGATCAGCCAGATGATGGATAATTTCTGCTCTCTAGAAGGAAAGCATACCATTAGAAAAAGCCCAGATACATTAATCCAGCGCACACCAGTTTTAAAACCCATTCTTCTAAGAGTGCCAGGCCTTGCTCCAAAGTCTAGGGTCGCCACTGACTGACATCTGATCTCCCTTTGGTTAATTTCCCACCCTTGCTTCCCTTATTTTTCCTTTCCTCTCTCAATGCCTACCTCCCTCATTTCTTCTTCTTCTTTTTTTAAGAGATAGAGTCTTACTTTGTCACTCTTGTAAAGTGCCATGGCATCACAGCTCACAACAACCTCCAACTCCTTGGCTTAAGGGACTCTCTTGCCTCAGCCTCCCGAGTAGCTGGGACTATGGGCGCCCACCACAATGTCTGGCTATTTTTTTTGTTGCAGTTTGGGTGGGGCCAAGTTCGAATCTGCCACCTTTAGGATATGGGGTGGGCGTCCTACCCTTGAGCCACAGGCGCCACCCCATTGCTTCTTTCTTTTCCTACTCTTTCACCACTCCGGATTATTACCATTACCATTAGCAAACCGTGGCCTAGTGGTGGGGGAGAAAGCAGAAGAATCATATAATTTGCCCAGGAGCTAGGACTTTGAATTAGCATTACACACACACACTCACACACACACACACACACACACACACACTTTACATATTTAATGCCACTAGCTAGATAATTTCCCAGGTAAGTTTTTATTGATACATCTGAATTACTTACTTAATGAATTCAATCACAGGGGAAAAACTGAGTTCTAAATACTTGAGGAGACCCCAAACCTTACCCACCTAGATTAGGAAATGTGGCAAACTGGTGTGGTGATTATTGAAGGAGTACAGAGAAGTAATTTCAAAGAGAAGCTAGGGTCCTCCTTTGCTTTCATTTATCTGCTTGTAGTTCTTTTAAATTCTCTTCTTTTTTCTCAGGCCAAAGTATTCTTCAGGGGAATAACATACATTATTCCCAAACCCACACCCTTGAGAACACAACCCTGGGGAAGCCAGCTCCCAGTTTTCACCCGACCTCCTCCTCATCACTGCCAGCCTCACTGTGTCTACTACTTAGATGAATTCATTATGGATAGGGCAGGGCTAACAACTACGGAGCAGGCTCTCACATTTCCATCTTATAAGTAAGTTAGGGGATTTGGAATGAGTTGGGACAAATGATTTTCCTACATTTCTATGTTCAGTATGTGGCAAGATTAGGTAGCTTTCTTGAACTCATCACTTTCATGTTTTTGATCAAAACATCATAGTGATGAAAAGCTACCAAAGGTCTCAAACTACAAAAGAAAGGGGAAAATAAAATTAAGAAAAAGAAAAAAGGTAGAGCAGGTCTGAATCAGATTCGTAAGTCAGATAACTCTATGGAATACTAGGAATAAATGGGCTTGACTAATAACATGTGGGGAACTAAAGAAAGCTAATGTAGTAACCATACAACATGACTTGCTCTGAAAACTACAACAGAAGTATCAGCTAAGGTTATTACCTGTTCAGGTTCCAAAGTGGCTAATGTCCTCCCTCCAGATCGAGCCATTTCTCCCTGCTGCTCAACTGTAGGCCCTGCAAAAACACGTGTAAACACAAGGTCATGGTCAGTTTAGTTTTCTCTCACTTCCCAGCATGTGCATAGGCTTGCCACATGCAATGAAGGAACACTGGTGCGTTGACGTACCCGCTTCACATGTGCAGATAATTCTGACCATTAAAATGGTGAAAGAATGTGCCAGATGGGCTTGGCGTCTGTGGCTCAATCAGCTAAGGTGCCAGCCACGTACACCTAAGGTGGCGGGTTCGAATCCCCAGCCCAGGCCTGCCAAATAACAATGATGGCTGCAACCAAAAAATGGCTGGGCGTTGTGGTGGGCACCTGTGGTCCCAGCTACTTGGGAGGCGGAGGCAGGAGACTCGCTTGAGCCCAGGAGTTGGAGGTTGCTGTGAGCTATGATGCCGCAGCACTCTACCCAGGGGAATAGTTTGAGGCTCCATCTCAAAAAAAAAATAATAATAATAATTCATTTTTCTTATTGGTGAATGGTGTTCCCTAATGTAGATAACATTATAATTCATTTATCCATTTGGGTTTCCCGTTTTTGGTTATTAATAAGTAGAGCTGCTGTCAATATTTGTGTACAAATCTTTATATGAGCATATACTTTAAATTTTTGAGTTAATACTTAGGTTTGGGGCTTGGTGCCCATAGCACAATGGTTATGACCCAGCCACATGCACTGAGGGTGGCGGGTTCGAACCTGGCTCAGGCCAGCTAAATAAGAATGACAGCTGCAACAAAGAATAGCCTGGTGTTGTGGCAGGCGCCTGTAGTCCCAGCGACTTGGGAGGCTGAGGCAAGCGAATCGCTTAAGTCCAAGAGTTTGAGGTTGCTGTGAGCTGTGACGCTATGGTACTCTACTGAGAGCGGCATAGTGAAACTCTGTCTCAAAAAGAAAAAAACCCTGTCATCCATTTCAAGTTAATTTTTATATGAGATAGGTAAGGATTGAAGTTTATTTAGTTTTTTGCTTGTGGGTGTCTAGTTGTTCCAGCCACATTTGTTAGATTATCTATTTCCCATTGAATTGACTTGGCACCTTTGTCAAAATTTTTAGCCATATTACATATATGTATCGATCCAACTTTTTTGATTTGATCTACTGATTGGATAATATCACATATATCACATAGTCTTAATCTTGAAGTCACTGCATCTTGCTCTATTAATCTAACTGCTGCTTTTTTTGTTTGTTTTTTTGAGACAGTCTAACTATGTTACCCTTAGTAGAGTGATGTGGCATCACAGCTCAAAGCAACCTCAAGCTCTTGGGCTTTTTTTTTTTTTTTTTTTGAGACGGAGCCTCAAGCTATCCCCCTGGTAGAGTGCCATGGCATCACAGCTCATAGCAGCCTCCAACTCCTGGGCTCAAGCAGTTCTCCTGCGTCTGCCTCCCAAGTAGCTGGGACTACAGGCACCCGCCTGGCTATTTTTTGGTTGCAGCCATTGTTGTTTGGCGGGCCTGGGTTGGATTTGAACCCGCCAGCTACAGTGTATGTGCTGGCGCCTTAGTCTCTTGAGCCACAAGTGCCGAACCCCTTTGTGATTTTTAAAATTGTTACTCGTTTATCAAAATTTTCTATTAAGATACAATATAGGGGGCTTGGCGCCTGTGGCTCAATCTGCTAAGGCGCTAGCCACGTACACCTAAGGTGGCGGGTTGGAATCCCCAGCCCGGGCCGCCAAACAACAATGATGGCTACAACCAAAAAAAAAAAATGGCTGGGCGTTGTGGCTGGTGCCTGTGGTCCCAGCTACTTGGGAGGCTGAGGCAGGAGACTCGCTTGAGCCCAGGAGTTGGAGGTTGCTATGAGTTGTGATGCCATGGCACTCTACCCAAGGGGATAACTTGAG
>CAUYQV010114713.1:0-11847 GCA_963574575.1 Galagoides demidoff
GGAAGATACAATTGAAGAAATTACCTGAAATGCAGCTCAGAAAGACATGTATCTTTTTAATGCATAAAGGACAGGATAAAATCAAAGATACTTGCATTTGGAGTTCCAGTAGAAGAGAATAAGGAAAAGAGAGAAGAGGCATTCTTCAAAGATATAATAGTTGGGAATTTTTCCCAATTGATTAAAAACAATAATCATTGATCAGGAAGTCTAACAAATTGCAAGCAGAGTAAATACTTAGAAACCCACACCTAGGCACATCATGATAAAACTGTAGAAAACTAATTACAAAAAGAAGACATTAAAACAAGTTTTAAAAAGAACCTCAGAAAAGGGTTGGCACCCATAGCACAGTGGTTATGCGGTACCAGCTACATACACCAAAGGTGGCAGGTTTGAACCCAGCCTGGGCCAGCTAAACAACTGCAACAACAAAAACAAATAAATAAATAGCCAGGCATTATGGTGGGTGCCTGTAGCCCCAGATACTTGGGAGGTTGAGGCAAGAGAATCACTTAAACCCGGGAGTTTGAGGTTGCTGTGAGCTGTGATGCCACAGCACTCTACCCAGGGTGACATAGTGAGACTCTGTGTCAAAAAAAAAAGTCTCAGGAAAAAAGATGATTGCCTTGAGAATATCTTAATTGAATAGGGGCCAAAAGGCAGGGGAACAATAAGATTCGGTGAACTTCCTAACATAACTATCAGCTGTCACTAAAAATGAAGCTTACAGTTCTTTCAAGATGAAGGGAAAAATACAGATTTTTCAGACAAATTGAATTTGCCTCCTCCATAGTAGCTCATTAAAGAATTATATTCAGAAAGAACTAAGGTAATCCCAGACGGAAGTTCTGAGATTTGAGTGGTAACGTGTATAATGATGCATACATGTAAGAAAATCAAAGTATACTCACTGCATAATACAGTGATGGCAATGACTTACAGTGTTAAAAATTAAAAGAAAACTAACATAGGAAGGAGTTTAGATCAGCATACAAAATACATGATCAGGCTCACCGCCCGTAGCACAGTGGTTACAGTGTCAGCCACATACACTGAGGGTGGCAGGTTTGAACCAGGCCCAGGCCAACTACACAACTGCAAGAAAAAAATAGCTAGGCATTGTAGCTGTATGGGTGCCTGTAGTCCCAGCCGCTTGGGAGGCTGAGGCAAGAGAATCGCTTAAGCCCAAGAATTGGAGGTCGCTGTGAGGTGTGATACCATGGCTCTCTACCTGGGGTAACAGAGTGAGACTGTCCCCCAAAAAATAAATAAATAAATGATCAATGTTCATGGTAATACCAATTATTTTCACATACATTTGTAAAACAAAGTCACAAGCAAAAATGAGGATCCACAAAGAAATAAAAGAACTGGCAAATAATCATGATCATCTCTTTATGATTAAGTATCCCCTGGATGACATGTTTCCTTATTTTGTCATCTGCCAGCAACCACTGACATGGCAAGAGCCTAAGGGTTAACACAGATTTATGGGGAAACTTGAAACTAATGATGTCTAACATTTTCTATAAGTCCCAAAAGGAATTGGTTTTGACTGTTAGTGATCGAGGTCTTCAATCTACTTGATAAAACTCCAGTGGTTAGCTGAATTGAAGGAACTACTTGACACATTCTATTTTATTTATTTATTCATTCAGTAATCAGACATTCATCAAGCACTGGAGTATGTGGCACATCCTCGCAGTGAGAGTTTTTACCCAGTTCACGAGTAGAGACAGATGTCCTGTCCTAAGTGAGAGCTGAGTCCAAATGGGGTTGCCTGATCCGGTCTTGTCTCAGCTGAGGACAAAGCTGAGATTGGGATGATAGAGCAGAAACAAGTAAAAATGAATTGTGAAGATGAGGTGACAGTACGCTCTTCTTCAAAAACATTCACTCAGTATGTATTTTGGTGCCAATGAAATGCCATGTACTTTAGTGGGTGCTAAGTTGTAAACATGAATAAGATATGGTCCCTAACTTTTCTTGCTACTGGAAAATAGTAAGTAAATACAAAATTATATTACCATTATTACATGTGTTGACTGAATGTGTCCTCCCAAAATTCACATGTTAAAATCATAACCCCCAGCATGATGGTATTAAGAAGTAGGATCTTTGGGAAACCTCATGACTAGGATTAGTGCTCCTAGTGACAATTTTGATAATTGTTTCCCAGAGAGCTGCCTCTCCCCTTTTGCCCTAAGAGGACACGGCAAAAAGACAGCCATCTGTGAACCAGGAAGCAGGCCCTCTCCAGACACCAAATTTGCCAGCATCTTGATCTTGGCCTACCTGGCCTCCAAAACTGTGAGAAATAAATTTGTGCTGTCTCTAAGCCACTCGGGCTATGGCAGTGTTTCCCAACCTTTGTTATGTCACGGTACACTTGAACCTGTAGTTAAACTTCCATGGCACACTTACATTATGTTGATCCAAAACAAGAGTAAAAAATATATATATGTTTACTGTACTTTAAACTTCTTCTGAAAATAATTTAATTGATGATCTTTAAACTATTTCTGGGCACACCTAAGATCCTCTCATAGCACACTGGTTGAAAATCATTGATCTGGTCTCTCTCACCTTTTCTCCTTCATGATAGGGAACCTCTTCCAACTCACTCTTTGGAAGCATTCTCATCACTGGTCTATGGTAATTTGTTATAACAGCCAGGATGGACTACAACATTAGGAATCTGGTGATGGGGCAGTGCCTGTGGCTCAATGGGTAGGGCGCTGGCTCCATATACTGAGGGTGGAAGGTTTGAACCCAGCCCCAGCCAAACTGCAACAAAAAATAGCCAGGTGTTGTGGCGGGCACCTGTAGTTCCAGCTACTTGGGAGGCTGAGGCAAGAGAATTGCCTAAGCCAGGAGTTGGAGGTTTCTGTGAGCTGTCACGTCACGGCACTCTACTGAGGGTGATAAAGTGAGACTCCGTCTCTAAAAAAAAAAAAAAGAGTCTGGTGATGATTTACATATACTAATATCTAAATATATACTAAGATATATTTTTCTATTAAAAATACTACACCTTCTGATATCATGCACTGAAAGGAACATGTTACTTCTATGAAATCACTGCCCAAAGTGCATAACCAGGATGGAATAATGAGGAACACCTGACAAACCCAAATGGCGAGACTTTCCTTAATACACTGGCATGTGGTCTTCACATATGTCCATATTGAAAACAACAGAGCAAAGAATCAGTACAGATTAAAGGAGACTCAAAAAATAGGACAAGCGAATGCAACACATGGTTAAGACATTTGCTATAAAGGATATTAAGATAATTGGCAGAATCTGAATCAGTTCTGTAGATTAAATAGTATTGCCTTGATGTTAATTTCCTAATTTTTGATAACTGTTTTGTGGCTATGTAAAAGATGACCTTGCTTCTGGGAAATGTACACTAACATCTGGGCTAAAGAGCATCATGACCGGACTTTCAAATCAGAGGAAAAAAGCAAGAGATAGAGAAGGATGGAGTAAATGTGGTAAAATGTTAACATTCGGGAAACAGGATGAAAGATACATGGGAATTGTAAATTCTGTTACAACTTCCATTCTAAAAGGTAAAAGAACACAACTGTTGTGCAAGAGTTAAGATATAGGCTTTTCAAGTATTTCTGGCACGTACTAGAGGCAAATAAAGGTCATTTAAAGAAAGGGGTAAACACTAAGTTTGGTCTCTGAAAATAGTTTCCAAATGAGGCATAACTTATCCCTGGAAGTTCCATTTTTATGTTCCATAAAAGCAAGCTCAAGTTCCAAATTTCCCACCAGGTGGACACATGTGATGTGTTTGGAGTGGGTTATTTCCCTCCCCCCACCAAAGGTGACCTCCAGCATGGAGCCAAGCCAGCCACACAAAGGGCAACAGTAGTCTAATTGCTGGCCTCCGATGTGACCCTCTTGAATTCACTAGCTTAAAAATCGATTACATTTAGCTTTCAATTGCTTCTTGGCCTTTTGACTAAAATCAAGTGATTTAAACTTTAAACTGTATCAAAATCATCAATTCCTGATTTCCCATGTAATATATATTCCCCAAGAGTAGGTTTGCACAATAATACAAAAAAATAAAAAAGTTTTTTTGGTTTTTTTTTTTTTTTTTTCTTTTGAGACGGAGCCTCAAGCTATTCCCCTGGGTAGAGTGCCATGGCACCACAGCTCATAGCAACCTCCAACTCCTGGGCTCAAGGGAGTCTCCTGCCTCCGCCTCCCAAGTAGCTGGGACCACAGGCGCCCGCCACAATGCCCAGCCATTTTTTTGTTGCAGCCATCATTGTTTGGTGGGCCGGGCTGGGGATTTGAACCCGCCACCTTAGGTGTACGTGGCTGGCGCCTTAGCCGATTGAGCCACAGGCGCCGAGCCTAAAAAAGAAGTTTTTAAACAGGGACTCAGTAACAGGACTCCTGTTATTTAATTCTCTTTTACATTCTTTTAATAGCTCATTCACGAGGGCTTGATCTCAGCTACTGAAATTGAAAAAAAATACACAGTTTTAAAAGCTTAGGAAACTGCATAAAATGATTCTTTTGTGAGACTCTCTGGTTCTTCTGGTTGATGTTGCTTGGAATAAATAGAAATTGGAGACTTTTTTCTACCTTTGGTAGAACCTAACCATGCTCCAAAACAAAGCATGGAGTCAGCAGATATTGTTTCTAGCCAGATCCCTTGATGGTGGACACAAGAGCAATCCAAGAAACGGTGCCTGAACTTTCTACCCAATATTCTTGAACATGCCTCTTGCTGTTATATGTTCCTTTCACATTTCAAGATAGATCTTCAGCACTGCTTGGTTTGCAAATACTCATATTTTCAAGTGCTTTTATTCCTTATCTTCTGATAGTAGTCAGTGATAGATTTAAGCATTAGGCCAAATACACACACTCACACACACACACACACATACACACACAAAGGACATTTCTTTGTCTTACTGGACATTGTGGAAAAGGAAATTCCCCCAAAAATCTTCTGCAGGCTTTAATTGTTACTGGGCTCCAGAAATCATGTGGGGTAATCTTGAGGTTTAGACCCACCTTTTATAAAAAGTTTCTTACTGGCTCATTCATGTTTTCTAACAATATTGGATTAAGAGCAAGAGGGAACTCAAATAACTTCCTTCTCAAAAAGGCTGGGAATTACTCTTCTTTTCTTCTGACTTCTATTTCTTTCTGAAAGCATACACCAAACAGAATGAAAGGTTCACACAGATGCTTAGGAATTATATGATTCCTTTTGTTTTCAAAGCCTGAATCTACTTTAATATTTAATTTTCCTCACAATAGCTCTGGCCAGTAAGCATGTATTGCAGGGACCCTTCTCTAAACACAGGTAAACTTAAGCCCATGCAGAGGAGCTGATGGACCGTGGGCCAGGAAAGGTTGCATTATGGCAAGGCGGCAGCTTCCAGCTGCTCCCATGAGTCGTGGTCACACTCGAGGTGACCTTTTCTAAAGAAAGGCTCTGATGTCTGGGCTCCATTTTCATCCTGTCTGACTGCTGTTTGCTGAACAGTCAGTCATTCCTAGTCCCCAAGGCTGGAAGGCTAAGTACTTGCTGCTCCAAATCAGGCCCAGGTGTAACAGGAAGGACTGACTCAGGTGACTGCCCACACCCTAGGCTCTCCTTCAAACTTTCCGACGCTTAGAGGCTATTGCTCTTATGTGGGACTTAACAAAAAACAGAAATTAGAGGTAGATCATCTAGAATTACTGGAAAAAATAAGGCAGGGGAAGAAGGGAGATGCCTAAGAAGTATAACTGCAAATAGTGGCTTCCAGACATGGATTGAGCTGGGAATATATCCCAAAGAATTGAAAGCAGGGACTCGAACACATACGTGTGCAGGGTCCACAGCAGCATCATTCACAGTAGCCAAAAGGTGGAAACAACCCAAATGTCCACCAACGGATGAATGAATAACCGAAGTGTGGTACATACAATGGTTGGTTATTCAGTGTAAAAAAGAAAGAAATCAGACATGCTGAGTGAAATAAGCCAGTCCCAGGAAGTCCAACAGTGTAGGACTCCACTTTTGTGGGGTGCCCAGGGCAGTCATACTCATAAAGACAGAAAGTAGAATGGTGAAAGTGGCAGGTTCGAATCCAACCCGGACCTGCCAAACAACAATGACGGCTGCAACCAAAAAATAGCCGGGTTTTGTGGCGGGCGCCTGTGATCCCAGCTACTTGGGAGGCTGAGGCAGGAGACTCGCTTGAGCCCAGGAGTTGGAGGTTGCTGTGAGCTGTGACGCCATGGCACTCTACCCAGGGGGATAGCTTGAGGCTCTGTCTCAAAAAAAAAAAAAAAAAGAAAGTAGAATGGTGGTTGCTCTGAGCTGGGGTGGGGAGTTATTTTTTAACGGGTGCTGTTTCAGCCAGGGGAGATGAATAAGTTCCCAAGAGACAGGGGGGGTGATGACTGCACAATGTGAGAGCGCTTAATACTGCTGACCTGTGCATTTAAGAATGTTTAAAATGGTGAATTTTATGCTCTGTGTACTTTACCACATTTGGAAAAAACTCATATGGGTTGGAGAATAAAGGGACAATGTTCTAGCCACTTATGTAAATAGCAAAGATAGGCCCTTCATTTCTCAAATAATCTTTCTTTTTTGCCTTTCAGCTGTTTGAAAAGCATTTAGAACAGGAATTAGGATTAATAAAGACAACTGAGTAATAACCATTTAATGAATGGTTCAGGGTATTTCAGCCAGATGGTGTATTTTGGCAGCCGAATATGGGTCCCTGCAGAAGTGTTATGCTGTAAGCAGGAAATAAAAGCCCCTTGTATATGCACAAAATAACACTTTACTTAGAGTCCATGGGGAAATCTGCTAATATCTGTGTTAAGGGCAGAAGACACAATCTTCCCACTAAGCCCAAAGCTGTCAGCTGGAAATGTTTTTCTCCTCTAGGCAGACTGCCTCACTTTCAGCTTTCTTTTTTCTTACTTTATTTTCAGATATCATCGTCTTTTCCCCCCAAGTTTTCAAAGCTTTAATGTTTAATTGATTCCTGCCACTGAATTAAGCCATTTTTATTGGCCAATTAAGAAAGACCATAGTGCTAGGTATACAAAAAAAGTACAAGACAAGGCTCTTGGTCTCAGAAACTTACAACCTAGAAATGTAGGAAAGTCACACACTGAAGGATATCAGTGCTGAAGATGAAATACACACGCTCACACATTATTGAGGAACAGAGAAGATTGTATAAGGTGCGAAGTCTGAGAAAAGATGAGACTTAGCCTAAGTTGTGTGTGACAAATATATATGGGTAGGAAACATATACTTTGAGTGAAGACAGAGGCTCAGTGCCAGTGCAGGATAGTACTATGCATGTACTCAAAGTCTGGAGTCTGCATCTCACACTGGAAGATAAGGAATAGTCTCCCCATTTGGCTAGAACAAAGAGCACATGCTACGAAACAGTAGCAAATAAGGTTAGAAACAGGAATTATTGTCAAAGGACTGTGGGCCTTGAGAATGAAAGACATTATCTAGTAGAACATGGTTAGCTCGTGGTGGTCTTTTGTTGTTAACATTTCATTCTGGAAATTTTGGAAAGTATGAAAAAGTATATACAGCTAAGAACCCCAGTGTACCTACAAACCACCTTTCACAATTATCAACATCTTGGTTAAATCATCTGTCAGTTACCCTGCCTGCTCCCTCATCTCAGGTTATTTTAAAGCAAATCAAAGACATTAAATAATCTCATCTGTAAATATTTGCATCTCTAGAAGATAAACACTCTATAAAAATATATATACACACACAACCAAAATATCATCTAACAACCAGCAATGATTCCTTAAGACATCAAATATTGGCAGTATTCAAGTTTTCCCTATTTCTCCATATGTTTTAGCATTTTTCCAAATTAGAATCTAAATAAAGGTCATGCATTACAGTTGAATAATATGTCTTGGCTTGGTGCCTGTGGCTCAATCGGCTAAGGTGCCAGCCACGTATACCTAAGGTGGCGGGTTCGAATCCCCAGCCCGGGCCCGCCAAACAACAATGATGGCTGCAACCAAAAAATGGCTGGGCGTTGTGGCGGGCACCTGTGGTCCCAGCTACTTGGGAGGAGGAGGCAGGAGACTCGCTTGAGCCCAGGAGTTGGAGGTTGCTATGAGCTATGATGCCATGGCACTCTACCCAGGGGGATAGCTTGAGGCTACATCTCAAAAAAATAAAAATAAAAATAAATTTAAAAAAAAAGAATAATATGTCTTTTAAGTCTCTTTTCATTGATAGTTTTCCCTCCACCCCATAACCATCTTAAAAAAAAAAATCTTGTGTTTATTTATTGAAGAGACTGGGTCCTTTTTCCCTTGGAGTTTCTGCAGTCTAGATTTTTTGGACTGCATCCTCATGATGCCATCTATCTCCTGTCTCTTGTATTTCCTAAAATTCGAAGTTCATATCTGGAGACTCAATGATAGTCAAATCCATTTTGGCAAAAATAAGCCTTACATTGTGTTGTATGTTTTTAATCAGGAGACACCTGATATCTACCTATTACTGTTCATGTGTGTGAGTGTCATGTCAGTAGCTATTGAAGCTCAGAGTCCACGTGCATTATTTTATTAGGGGTTGGTAAAGGGTGATCTTCTGATTCTGGACTCTGATTACCAAATAGAATTTCCACAGGATCTTGAAAATTGCTGCATCATTTTGTTAATTTTGACTTGAAAGGATTCTGAATTCTAGAATATTTAGAAATGAGAAAGATACTTGAGGCTACAGATCAATGATAGCTTCACTAAAACTGGAACTATAGACATTTTGCTCTTCCTGGTGGGATATGATAGGAAGTTCCCAGCACCAACTATGTGGTATTCCTGCCATTAAAAAAAAAAAATGGAACCCAAATCAAATTAAGCCTGTAGGACTAGCTCCCAGCTTAAATATCAGGGACATTGAAACAATTTAAATAACACTATGAGGATGTCATGAACCAGTTCAGAATATGGAATATTCCACAGGATAACTGATCAGATGCCCGCAACATAAGTGGCACAAAAAAAGGGGAGGAATGGTCATAGAAGAGACTTAAGAGACATATTAATCAAATGTAAGGTGTAGAATTTATTGGGATACTGATTCCAACAAAAGCAATTGTAAAAACACATTTTTTTAAACGATATGTATGGTATGAAGGGATTATTATTAACTTTGTTAGGGATGCTAACAGTATGTTTTAAGTTTCCTAAAAATTCCATCTATCCCTGTGGTTGGAACACACAGGAGCAAACCAACTGCCGATGCATACTGCAGTGTTTACAGATAAAAATGACTTGATATAAGGGATTTGCTTTAAAATATTTCAAAACAAAAGAAATTGCCCATGTGTGTGGGAAAATAGATAAAAACCACAATATTGATCATTTTCAAGCTGGGTGATGGGTATATAAGGATCTACTATATTATTCTACTTTTTTATATGTTTGAAAATTTCCATAATAAAAACTTTTTTAAGACATTAACCAAAGTGCAGAAACAAACAATTAAGAGAGAAGGAAGGAAGGAGAGAAGTTTTGCAGAATAATCTAGGCCAGAGAGATGAAACGCACCTTGCATTCTGGTTCTGTCAGTGAGAGGGTGAGAACTGGGTGAATTTGGGATATACTGGGAGAGTAGAGACCATTTTTAGTGGTATTCAGAAGGGAGAAATAAATTAGGAGTCGCAGATTTTTGACTCTGAGCAGCCATGAGTATGGCCAAGAATTTCCTGAGAGAATAAGAGGGAGACAGAAATTCAGGAGAGGTAGGCAGAACTCAGAAGTTCAGTTTGGGCTCTAGTGAGTTTGAGATGGCTGTGAACCCATAGCTATGCATCCAGACCCCATGCTCAGGGGAGCCGTAGGACCTGGTAACATACCTTTGCGCTGCTCAGTCCAGAGAGCACTGAAAACCCGTCTATGATCAGGTCTCTAGGGAGAGAGCCAGTTAAAAAAAAGTAGTGTAAGAGTTAGAATTTTTCAGAATCTAAAGATGTTAAAAATCGTCTGCAAAATTTCTCTAAAGCAAAAAAAAGAAAGGGGGTTTTCACAGTGACCACATTCAAACTGTGAATCAGCTCCTGTGTTCTCTTTCTCTGGAGGCCCCGTAAAACTGCTGCCTTGTGGGGTGTCCCAGCAACTGCCGGGTGCCCCACGGGAACTGGAATTTCATCCTGCAGCCCTTCCTCCCCATTCTGAGTGGAGCTGTCATCTAAACCTGGACCTTGTTTTCCGCCCTGCCTCCCAGGCTACTTGTCAATATGACTTCTAGATGACAGCACTTCAAACAAACAGAAGAGGAAGTCAACAAAAACCCGCTCAGTGAAACTGTCTACTTTCAGGGACTTTTCCCAGCTGGTTCGCCCCTGCGGTTAACTCTGAGCAGCTTTTGTTTGTCTTCCCACTGTGCGGCCCCAAAGGACAATGCCAGGATTTACAGGCCAGTGGGATCCTAAATGTCAGAGTGAATGCCAGCGGCAAGGTTACTCTTCCATCTCCTGGCAAAATCCTTCTCCAGCATTTTTGTGAGGTGCCTCCACGGGCCCAGCCAAGTTAATTCCTCACCCGCTGCCCTGGAGCCTGGCTTGCCAGCTGAGAGGAGGGTTAATGTTATCCTGTAAATGAGCTTACAGACTCAAGGACGGGTGGGGGTAGGGCACACTGCAAATCCTCTCCAATTTAGTAAGTAAATTCTAAAGTCTAGAGCAGGGTCTAAAGCAGCAAATAGCTTTAGTGACTTGGTAGAGTGGGCACCCAGCCCCTTCTGCCCACGTCCCTGATGGGCTGTGATGTGTGAAATTCACCCTCAGGATTTTGTTCTGTTTAAAGCCACTTGTTTTGCTATTAGTAAGTGAAACCATGCCTTATTAAAACAAATCCTCCCAAGTTTATGGCTGAAAGGAGACTACCAGCAGGAGGAGGGGGAAGCTGTGCTGAGCTCCAGTAGCCTGGCTCTGCCTGCAGACTGCCCTGTGGCTGGAGAGGTGGGACAGCTCCTGGTCCTATCCCTGGACTCTAGAGTCAGTCTGTCTGGATTCTCTGGATTGGAATCCAAACTCATCACTTAAGTGCGTAGACCAGTCTCATTCTGCCTCTACTTCCAAATCAGTTGAAGAGTGATATTAACAGTGCCTACCTCGGAGAGCTACTTGGACACTAGAATTTGTAAACTAGTGGGCGGTGCCTGTGGCTCAGTGGGTAGGGCGCCAGCCCCATATACCAAGGGTGGCTGGTTTGAACCCAGCCCCTGCCAAACTGCAACAAAAAAAAATAGTCAGGCATTGTGGTGGGCGCCTGTAGTCGCAGCTACTCGGGAGGCTGAGGCAAGGGAATCACCTAAGCCCAAGAGTTGGAGGTTGCTGTGAGCTGTGATGCTACAGCACTCTACCCAGGGCAATAAAGTGATACTTTGTCTCTACAAAAAAAAAAAAGATCTGTAAACTAGTTAAAGCTCCTAGACCTGTGTCTACACATGGTAAACCCAGTGTGTTAGTTGTAACTATTTAGTTATGGCTATCACCTGAAAGCTGCCTTTTCCGGGTGCACCCTTTCCATTTTAAACCCCCTGCTCAAAGTATGGACAAAACTCTTACTTCCTCTCAGCACAGCCAAGAAAGGCTGCAACACTTGGAAAATCTTCACAGAGACACAAGAGAGAGCCCAGGAGAACTAACCAAGGAAACCTGAAGCCTGACACCCCCTGAGCTCAGGGTTTCATATCCCTCCTCATGAGGACAACCCCACCCAGCACTTACTCTAGGCTACCATCTGATGTTGGTGATATTTCCAGTCTCTTCCTAGGTGACTGACCTTGTCCCCTTT
>CAUYQV010114716.1:0-21171 GCA_963574575.1 Galagoides demidoff
CTATCCCCCTGGGTAGAATGCCATGGCATCACAGCTCACAGCAACCTCCAACTCCTGGGCTCAAGCGAGTCTCCTGCCTCCGCCTCCCAAGTAGCTGGGACTACAAGCGCCCACTGCAGCGCCGGTCATTTTTTGGTTGCAGCCATCATTGTTGTTTGGCGGGCCCGGGCTGGGGATTTGAACCCACCACCTTAGGTGTAGGTGGCTGGCGCCTTTGCCGATTGAGCCACAGGTGCGGAGCCTGCATTGAAAGCTTTTGATGGGATGGATAATAACTAATTATAATGACTCGCATTTGGTGAGTGATATCTTCCTTTATTGCAGCAGTTCTCAACCTGTGGGTGCAACCCACAGGAACTGTATTAAAGGGCCACGGCATTAGGAAGGTTGAGAACCACTGCTTTATTGTTTCCCATTAGAACAGAAGGTTCCCACAGGCAGAGATTTTTGCCTAATTTGTTCACCACTGAGTCCTGGTGCCTGAAACAATACCCAGCTCAGATTTATATACCCAGCATAATATAGTTGTCTCATTTTTCTGTACAGTGATGTTTGAGAACCACTGAGGTCACCCAAAAAGAACGTTTTAGTGCAGACAAATGTCTGCATATACAACCTATTTAGGCCTCTACAACAACCCTCAATTCCCTAACAGTGAGTGGAGAATTCTCAGGGGCTACCTGCTGACCCACAGCTTCATGAATGTGCTTGTAGTTATGAGCACTAAATAAGATAATTTCTCACACTTACAGAGTCCTTACGCAGTGTTGAAAGAGCTTAAACCTCAGCTCACTTTATTTTTATTTTTTTTGACACAGAGCCTCAAGCTATCCCCCTGGGTAGAGTGCCATGGCATCACAGCTCATAGCAACCTCCAACTCCTGGGCTCAAGCGAGTCTCCTGCCTCCGCCTCCCAAGTAGCTGGGACCACAGGTGCCCGCCACAACCCCCGGCCAGCTCAGCTCACTTTAGCACTTAGTAATGTTAAGAGGTAGATGCTAGTATTGGGCCCATTTTACAGATGAGGAAAGTGAGTCTTCAGCATAAAAGCAGTACCCTAGCCAAAGCCTGGCACATAGCAAGTACTTATTGTTTGGTCAGACCTGCGAACAGGCAGCTCTGTGAGAGCTGCTCTTACCTCACCAAGGGGCCACAGGAGAGACCCTGGGGAAGTGCTTGGCAAATATTTCAGTTCCTCCATTCTTCGGTGGCGACTCTACAGAGCTGCCAAGGACAGAAGGTTTCTGAATGGCATACAGTCAATGAGGCAGAAGTGAATCAGTCCACATACACGAAGATGTACAGTTCTAAACACATCTAAACGGGACAGATGCAGCCACGTGTACACACACACATACACACAATGCACACAAGAGGAAAACCAGACACACCGCACACACGCACTGAGATTAACCAGGCAAATGTGGGTGGAGAGACCGGCCTCTGCCAGCTGCGGCGGCACAGAGCGCGGCTCTTGGTCGCCACCTGGTGGAAATCTGGGGTAGGGCCAGCCAGGTCCATACGTTGGAGCTTATGTCGCTATGGCCTACCTGAGCCTCCCTTCCTGTTTCAGTGTCCCCTTATCTCTCTTTTTGTCTCTTGGTATTTCTGTCTCTTCATAAACCTCTTTCTCTCTTTTTTTCTTTCCCTTCCTTCTCCCCCACCTTCCAGAGCCCGAGACCTCCAGGGGCCCCTCCCTGCACACCCTATTTGAAGCCGAATCCCCCAGACCTGTCTTTGATAGCAACTTCATACTTCCTGCCACCTAACCTCATCAATTTTGCCAGTCTGCCTGCTCCTACGTCCTTGGAGACAGGTACTCCAAGACTAGAGGCAGCATGTGGTGCCCTTGCTATTTCTTTGTTCAGACAGAGCCTGGTCTGTCCTTTCTTTTCTTTTCTTTTTTTTTTTTGAGACAGAGTCTCATTATGTCACCCTCAGTAGAGTACTATGACATCACAGCTCGCAGCAACCTGAAACTCTTGGGCTTAAGCGATTCTTTTGCCTCAGCCTCCCAAGTAATTGGGACTACAGGTGCCCGCCACAATGCCTGGCTATTTTTGTTGTTGTTGTAGTTGTCATTGTTGTTTAGCAGGACCAGGCCCAGTTTGAACCCACCAACCCTGGTGTATGTGGCTGGCATCCTAACCACTGAGCTATGGGTGCCAAGTCTGGTCTGTCCCTTCTTCCCCAGGGCCGGCTGCTGTGGTTCCCTGAAGGTGGGACATGGGTCAGGAGGTACAAGGACAGTGAGGACTTGGACCTCCAAGCAAGGAAGGGCCTGGAGAGAGACATTGAGAGCTACCCTTGAAAGCAAAACCCTGCAGGCTGATGGACCCACTCTGGCCCCAAACCCTCACGCTCCTCCTGCTGGCCAGGTTCCTCTAAGGTGCCATGTCCTTTTCTTCCAGGGGGATTCTGCAATGCTGTCGTCCCTGCTCCTGGAATGCCTTTCCAATTCTTCCCTCCTCACATTTCAGGCCAGCCCAGTCACCTCCTCCAGGAAGCCAGCCTCCTCTACCCACAGAGAACAAGGACCTGGATATCTGTCCCAGTCAAGGTCACATCCCTGCCACCCAGTACTGCATACAGGAAGTCCCCAAAAAGCATTTACTAACTGATGAATGAGTACAAAAAGAAAAGGAAAGAAGAGAGGAGGGGAGAAAGAAAAAAGAAAAGATAAATTTGAGTTCAAAGGCTGGGTCTTAAAACTGGACTTCATAGCTAGCCTTGTTGTTGGGGGGGGGGTATCTGCCAAGGGGGCCTCTCCCTGCTCTGTGCCCCATTTCTCCAGGGTCAGAATAAGGGGACATTTTCAGGATCACTTGTGAAATCCACCTGCTGGGTTTCATTTCAGCCAAGTCTGTAAATATTTGGTCTGCCGAGGCTGCCAGCATTGATGCTAAGGAAGCTTCAGTGCCTTTTATGGGCACCCCACGAGGCCTGATACGTGGTTTCTGAGGGTGGGGGACCAGGACACCCCAGCAGTTTTGCAGCTGGTTAGCATGAGGTGGGCATGATTGCAGGATTGGAAGAAGCTGAGAGACACCATCAGCAGCTTCTAGCACTTAACTCCACAGCGTGTAGCATTCAAGTGGTCAAAGCAGGGCTTCTTGTTTTAAAAATTGCTAATGCAACATTATAGATTACAAGTGGTCTCCCTTTCCTAAGCTTGAAGGCCACACTTAATGGTTGGAGGGAGAGATTTCTTCCTGGCAGAAAGGTGGGAGGCCCTAGTTTAGAACTGACTCTTTTTGTTTTGAAGACAGGGTTTTGCCCAGGCTGGAGTACAGTGGCATCATCATAGCTCACTGCAGCCTTGAACTCCTGGGCTCAAGTGATCCTCCTGCCTCAACCCTCTACGTAGCTGGGACTACAGACAACTGCCACACTGCTGAGCTTATTTTTCTATTTTAAGTAAAGATGGAGTCTTACTCTTGCTCAGGCTGGTCTCCTGAGCTCAAGTGAACCTCCCAGAGTGCTAGGATCATAGCCTTGAGCACTAGCCCTTAAACATGCATTTTTTTTTTTTTTTTGCATTTTTTGGCCAGGACTGGGTTTGACCCCACCACCTCTGGCATATGGGGCCAGCACCCCACCCTTTTGAGCCACAGGGGCCGCCCTAAACCTGCATTTTAAAACAACATTTCCCATCCAACCTGTTACCAGCCACTGTTAACCTGAACAGCCATTTAATGCAGGTTGCTGCCTAAGAAGTCCTGACGAGCCTATATTTTGACATTTGGAGATTGTTTACTCACTTCCAAGGCCTACTGTCATAGATAAATTGGGGAATTGGATACCATGATACCAGTTAAGAGCCTAGGAGATTCTGTGTAGCCAGTGAAGTGTTGGCTAACTATAAATTTAGTCTAGAGGAGTGGTTCTCAATCTGTGGGTCATGACCCCTTCATAACAATGAAAATATATCATGGCATTAGGAAGGTTGAGAACCACTGCTCTAAAGTAAAAAATGCTTTGAAGACAACCACTTTAAGATAGGAAGATACTGCGTAACTATAACCTATGAGGGAGAATTTACTTTTCTGTGAGAAAAAAAGTAACTAAGGGAAAGAAGGGGCAGAGCAACTCTTTGGGGAGATATCCCTGCTGCTCTCCGGACTTGCTGGTTTTCCTGTAAATAAAAGTGAAACTGTTGATCTCTCATCTCATCTCTCTCTGTTGACTGGCTTGGGTGACACGCAGATGAACTCCTTGGTCCGGCAATACACTCACCCACACGTGCCCCCAGGTAACTCTCACTAGTGGTGTTCCTTAGTCCCATGTCAGAAACAACAGCCTTACTGCTGCCAAGATCCAAACGTTTTTGTCAAACGTTTAGCCAAGCTCCCTTGGCAGGGATATAGGAGTTGAAGCATCCTAAAAACCTGAAAACAGGGGATTGCTATGACTTTCTTTATCCTCTCCATAGATGTAATGAGCATTTACTAGGTGCCCATTATGTTCCAGCTATATTAATCATGTCTTGATTTTCCATTATTTTGATGCTTTGATATCCAGGGCCTTGCTGAACCTGGAGCTAGACAGCCCCCTCCCAGGGCTGGCCTATTCCTAGATGGTAAACTGAGTTCCTGCAAGTGTGCCTTCAAATGCAAACCAACCAGTCCAGACTCCACACTCCAGCCAACTATCTTCCTGCCCTCATCACTCCAGGGCCAGGTGGTGCTATAGCTAGACACTAGGGACAGTCCCCATGCGTGATCTGATGTGTTGGCCTCTCCCGACCTGAGTCATTATAAAGCCTGTATTTAAAAATGCCCCAATGGTGTCTATGTGGTGAATGGTGCTAAGCATAAACAGTGCTGTAGCAAGTGGTCAATGCTACGAACACAGACAGGTATGACAGGGACAAGGTAGAGGGTGATGGAAACCTGCCAATCATGGGGTCAGGGGAGACCACTCTTTCAGAGGTGGAATTTGAAGGGCCTGGCACTGCATCTTGGTTCACAAATAGCCTTGGAAATCCTGGAGCAGCAGCAGCAGCAGCTTTTGGGTCCCAAGTACCTTATGTTCTAGTAGAATACAGCAGCTGTTGTGTCAATATTTGCAGCTGGAGGCAAACACAGGGCAGTTCCATTTCATATGGATTTGGGATAGTACAGAGACTTAGGCATTGGCATTCCAAGAAGCGATTTGGGCACAGTTTCCAGCCCAATATTGGTCTATCCCTAAAAGCTGTGAGGGACATGTAAAGTTATCTTTGGTGTCAACTCTAAAGGTTAGGTCCATGTGCAAAATAAATCGACACAGTAACGTACATGGCTTGCAAATTGGTACCCAAAACACCAATCCCTTTAGCACATGACCTTGGTATGTGGCCCCATATCTTGGGGTGGCAGAGGCCTAGCTCTGTGACTGGTCGCCTCTGGGCAAGGCTTAGCCTCTCTGGGGCCCTGAACTGTGCTTGATTTCTCTCAGGGATTGGCTCTGGTTTCCAGAGAAGCTGTAATTGGGTGCTGAGTTTGGAGGTGTCGTGGGACAGCTGTATGTGTCCTTGTGGCCACAGGGACTAGTATTCACGCCTGGCACATCCAAAGCAGACTGTGTCATACCAGGGGACTCTGTGTAGCCAGTGAAGTGTTGGCTAACTATAAATTTAGTCTAGAGGAGCGGTTCTCAACCTGTGGGTCACGACCCCTTCATAACAATGAAAATATATCATGGCATTAGGAAGGTTGAGAACCACTGCTCTAAAGTAAACAAAATAATGCCCTTCCTAAAGAGGGCCACATCCTAATAATCCCTGGGACCTGTGGGAATGTTAGGTTCCAAGGCAAAGGGCTCTAGCAGATGCAATTAAAGTTGAGGACCTTGAGCAGGGGAGAGTAACCAGGTGCATCCAACCTAATCACAGGAATCCTTAGAATTGGAGAACATTTTCAAATTGCAGTCACAGTAAGGTGACTTGGGAAAAAGGTCAGAAAGATGCTGTGCGGCCAGCTCTGAAGAGGAGGAAGGGGGACCTGAGGCAAGGGATGCAGGCAGCTTCTACACAGAGGAAAAGGTCAGAGACGGGTTCTGCCCTGCAGCCCCTAGGAGGGACCAGCTCTGCCACACCTTGATTTTAGCCTGGTGAGGCCTGTGTTAGATGTGAGCTGTTTTAAACAACCAGGTGTTATAAATTTGTTACAACAGGCCTAGAAGATGCATACACTCAATGTTCCTACAAGTATTGTGTAAAACTCAAAAGTTTTCAGATAAGGACAGTGTTCTGGGGAGAGAGGGAGCACAAATGGGTCTCTGAGAAAGCACCCCCCACTGAGCCAACAAAGCTAGACTTGATACGGTCACCAATGAAAACCTCCCAATGGCCAGAGACAGGGCTATCACCTCCAAGTCACATCCTCAAGTGCACAAAGCTGAGAAAAGAAGTGGCTGAAGAGCTGAGGTTTGAACCCATTGAGCAGGTGACAGCCCAGGTCTAAAGCCTGACTGACCACTGTCTAAGGCAGCAGTGTCTTTATCTCTCCTAGGTCCTGAAAGGACTCAGTGGAGACCTGATCCCTCCTCCAGCAAACCCATTACAATACATTGCATCTCCATTCAAGGACTTTGTTGTGGTATCTTCCTTTAAATCACAAGACCCATTTATAACTTTGCCTTTGAAATTATTTGACTAGGAATAATGCGTGCAATTTAAAATTGGCAATCATTGTGCAGGCTTGGAAGTTCTTCCAAGTGAGAAAATTTAACCTAGGAACTGTTTTGAAATGTAATGAAATCTTTATGCATATAAAATTTAGCATTGGTGAAGTTGACACACACATTTTTACAGATGTGGAGACATTTAATATGGTCTTAATTCTGATTTTTGCAGTTTTCTTTCTATATTGGAGGAGCCTATCTTTTCTTCCTTCAGCCCCCCTCAGGCCACAACACATTTGGAAGGGCCCCAGAAAGTGTGAGCACCCAAAGCCCTATTCCTGCAGTGTTCCTCAAGGCCTGTCAACATTTATTAAGCACTTAGTAAGTGGCACAGTTCTTTTTGTGTGGATCAGCTAATGTTTATAAAGATCCATATAGTAAGTACTATTATTATTTCCTTCTTCCAGTAAAATAAGCCAAAGCAGGGAGTAATTAAGTGCCTGTGGGCTTAGTAGGAAGTTTGGTCCAGTTGCCACCCCCTGACTATCCCTCCTGTGCTGTGATACTTGACAACACTTACCTTCAATTTTTTTTTTTTTTTTGAGATAGAGACTGACTTTGTCACCCTTTGTAGAGTACTGTGGGCTGTGGGTATCATAGCTCACAGCAACCTCAAACTCCGGGGCTAAAGTGATCCTCCTGCCATAGCCTCCTGAGTAGCTGGGCCTACAAGTGTCTGCCACAACATCCAGCTAGTTTTTTTAGAGATGGAGTCTCACTCTTGCTCAGGCTGGTTGTGAACTTGTGAGCTCAGGTGGCAGAGATTGAGGTGATGCTTTTACAAGCCAGGGAACACCAAGGGTGCTGGGTGGAAAAGGTCTGGGACAGATCCCTCCCCCTCACTGCCTTAGTACTCAGCCCTGCCCACGCCTTGATCTTAAGCAGGGGTCCTCAAACTTTCTAAACAGGGGGCCAGTTCACTGTCCCTCAGACCATTGGAGGGCCAGACTGCAGGCCCAGGATAAGTGGGCTGCTAAGCAGGACAGGCAGCGGTGGCAAAAATACCCGGCGGGCCAGATAAATGTCCTTGGCGGGCCGCAGTTTGAGGACCCCTGATCTTAAGAGTTCCATCTATAACTGCGATCCAATAAACTTCTGCAGCCAATGTGTGGCACTCTGTCACAGCAGTCCTTGCATAGTAATGTAAGCAAGCATCCTGTGTTTCTATGTACAATAGTGGGTTCTAGGCCCAGCTAATCAGAAATGGATTTTTCTGCCCCTGTGGGATTGATGTCCTATGGGACTGGCTCCCTTTCCCACTTCCTAGGAGTGATCGGGTGGTGGTACCCAGTTCATAGCTCCTGCTTTATACCTCAAGCTGCCACTGGGTCTGAAAACAGGTCAAACAACCCCAGGTTGCTTCCTCTCCACGCTGGCTGAGCCTAGCTTTTATTGCCCCAGAGGGATGTCCCTGACTCCGATTTCTAGACTCAAGCTTGTGGAGGGGACAAATCAGGATTCCATGCAAGAGGCCATGTGCCACACAGGCCCCCATGTACAGTAAGGGGACAGCATCCTGTCAACTTGCTCTTAGAAAATGGCTCTAAAAGCCTAAAAATGTCACTGCAGTGAGGGAAGTTCCAAAGAAATCTATTCACAGCAACTCAGGATGCTAAGGGCCAGAGCAAACTTGCCTTTAATGTTCTGATTTCTGCGACAAGCTGGGTAGAATTTTCAGATTGCTCTTTTAAAACTAAACGCCCCAGTGGGAATAGGGGACTTCAGGAGAATTGCAAGTTGGAGGGCGTCTAGGGTGGCTAGGGCAACTAGGGTGGCTGCCCTAGATATGAAGGAGCAGCAAAGAGGCTCCCAACAGGTAACAATGTGGCATTTGGCCATCTCCAGCCTTAAGGGCACCAGGCTAATCCATTTACCCCAGGAGAAAACCTGGGAGTTTTCCTTCCTGCACACCCCAACAGCACCCCTGAAGAGGAGAGCTGGGTGTAAGAGCTGCTATGATCAGCCTATGGTAGGGTCCTGGGATGGACAGGTTCATGACATGGGCAGGAAGCTGGCTAGTTACCTCAGACCAGGTACCTGATCTGGTGTTCCTTAAAAGTAAACACTGAAATCACATTCATACATGAGGTATCACAAACAAATCTGCATTTCCAGGAAAATAAATGGATCTGACACCACTGGGTCAGTGCTAGGTCAGGGCTGCTCCCTTATTGCCCTGCTGCTGGGGGATGCTACTGACTGAGCACAACACACTAGGAGAGGTAGCAGGGCCCAGACCACACACCCTATCTCAGCCAGAGGCTGCATCACATGCAAGCACTGCTCACACTCCCCAGGGACATGCTGGTTGTGGAAGGGTTTGCCTGGTGCCCAGCACCTCTCACCACCCATCCTACAGATAAAGACACAGGCATGCAAGTAAAGGGACTGGTCTGAGGGACTGACAATGCACAGGCCCCACCATAAAGGATTCCTAGTTCTGATTTCATCCCTGCCTCCCACAAGCTCCATGACCTTGGACAAACGATATGATTCCTGAGCCCAAGATGGGGATTATGGACACCCCACTTCATGATAGTTATGAGAACTCAATAAGATGATGTAGGTTTAGACTTCAGGAGCACTGGCAGAGCCACCGGCCATGTGATACATTAAAGGCTGATCCCATCCTGTGTCCTAGGGTCACCATAACTCACATACACACATACAAGAATGCAAATCATAAACTTTATTAATGGAAAATGGAATGCCTTGTTAACAGAAACCTTGTCTTAAAAATGGCAGAACAAGAACACCATTTATTAAAAAAAAAAAAAGTGAGTTCACATTGTATCGCGCTACAACACGGTGGCAGAATTTGCTTCTGTGTTTTAAGATTCCACAAGTTCAAGGGAACTCTGGCTAACAGATTCAACAGTGCGTCTGCCTACCTGAAAACCCGCAGTGAGCGGACTCAGTAGCGGCGGGTGAAGTGGGGGTATGGGTGGGCGTGGGGGTGGGGGTGTGGGACTCTGCCATCCCGGTCCTGGCTGGCCACTTCACCACCTTCCAGTCCACCACCTGGCACCACGTGGCCCTGGGAATGTCCACTTTGTGCAAAGCCGCCTCCCCTAGGAACAAAGTCAAGACGTTTTTTCCCCCTCAAAGCGCTCTCTGTTTCCACTGAAATATGACTCAGTAATGATCCTGCAGCCTCTAAAATGTGCGTTTTTTTTTCCAGGTGAAAAAAATCGTAATCATACACTGTATTCTGTATAATTGAAGAGCATTATTTGCCTAAGTTACAAAGAGCTGCTTTTTGATATGTTTTCAAAACATCCAACCCAGCAAGTTGATCAAACATGTAAAGAAAGGAGAGGAAGTTAAGAGCAAGAGCAAGCCAACATTATCCCTGGACAACATGCCTTACCCTGCTGCACCACCCCGGCTGGCAACATGCCCTGGTCCTGAGGGTCCTGAGAGCCCTCTCTCACCACCTAGAAGAGAAAAGTCTGTAAATACCCCTCCTCGGGGAAGTCTCTGGAAGGGCTGAGGGGAGGGATGTGGGCTTTATCTGCAGAGTTCTGAGATCACAGCCACCCTTGCCCCCTGGGATCAGGAGCAGTCCCGTACCTTGCCACCTTGTGTGCTCCCGGCCCTCTGGGCCTGTATCCATGGCACCCTGCCAGGCACGTGGTGGGTGCTCTTCCAACCTCTGGCTGTGCTCTCCCCAGTCACGTCCACCCCTGCACCAAAAGACAGCAGATCCAGCCGCCAAGATACGACTCCAGAGTCAGGCCACATGGCTCCATGCCCCATAATGTTTCCTCAAAGATATCCAACCCCAAAGACAGCTCATGGCTGGTAAGCATGGAAGAGGAGCCACCAAAGAAATCCCAATCAAAACCACAAGATACCACTTTACTTGTGCTAAGACACCAGAATAAAAAAGATAGACTTAAGTATTGACAAGGGTGTGGAAAAACTGTAGGCTGCTGATGGGAATGCAATGGTGCAGTCACTGTGGCAAACAGTACGGTGGTTCCTCAAAAGGCATAGAATTCAAAAGCACAGAATTGCCATATAATCTCAGGAATCCCACTACTAGATGTTTACCTGAGAATAATTAAAACATCACCAAAGGAATTTGAAACATGAATATTCCTAGCAGCATGATTCATAACAGCTAAAAGGTGAAAAGGACCCAAATGTCCACTGAAACTGACTAATGAATGGACAAAATGTGGTCCAGCCACACAATGGAATATTCAGACTTAAAAAAAATGAAGTTCTTGGCCTGGCATGGTGGCTCAGGCCTGTTGTCCCAGTGCTGTGGGAGGCTGAGGCAGGTGGATTGCCTGAGCTCAGCTGAGTTCAAGATCAGCATAAGACCAGCATGAGCCGGAGTGAGCCAGAGTGAGACCCCATCTCTGCATTTATAGGAAATGTTTAGAACAGACAAATCTAGAAACAGTAAGTAGATTTGTGGTTGTTAGGAGCTGAGGGAGAGAGGTATGACTGCTAAGAGGTACAGGGCTAGTCTTGGGGGTGATGTTCCAAAACTGACTATAGTTGATAGCTACCCAATTCTCTGCATATACTCATTCATTGATTGCACGCTTTAATGGGAAAATTTTATGGCGTGTGAGTTACACTTCAACAAAACTACTTTAGGGCGGCACCTGTGGTTCAAAAGGGTAGGGCGCTGGCCCCATATGCCATAGGCGGCAGGTTCAAACCCAGCCCTGGCTAAAAAAAAAGTAAAGATTTCTCTGTGTACTGATATATTAAAAAAAAAAAAGTAAAATAATTTAATAAATTGATTTAAAAAAAAAAAACTACTTTAAAAAGTTTCAGATGTAAACTCCAAGAGACTGAAATCCAAATATGGTTCCAACATTCTGGAACTAGCAGTCACTGGTAGCAGTGCAGAAAAAGCTTCTATGCAGGTGGGCTCCCAATGTGGAATGCTGGGCACTGTGGCAGCCAGGACAACCCGGCTCAGAGACACCAGAAGGAACCAGGACTGTGAAACCACCAGAGCTTCCTATACTCATCTGCAAAGCAAATGTAACATTGCCCCCCCCAAAAATGAAAAGTTCCCCAAGGCACAGGGTCACTACTCACCATATCTTATTCCAAGAATGAATTCTCCCATTTACTTACTTTACTGGTATCTATGACAAAATGGACTACATGGTATTATAGGATGTGGTGTTAAATAGGTCCCATGGAAGAAGACACTTTAAGCCGAAAACTGTCCCAGGAGCCAGAGGCAGCTCCCAAATGGGCAGTGCCAAGAGCCTTGTCCCATCAGCACAGAGGTTGCGTCTGGAGACACAGGCTCTGATGCCCAATCAGAGAGGAAAGGGGCATGGCAAGGCAGTGGCCAGAAGATGTTTCAGCCCCCAGCCACTGTGTAGCCAGCTCATACAGAAGAGAGGAGATGGGCTGACAAGAAAGGGAAAATAGTTGTGCAGGTGCCACTGCAGCCAACCAAAGAGACACCTGGAGCCCTCCGTGCCAAGCCCTGAATCACCCCCCAAATGCTGACTAGGTTTGGGGCTGCCCATCAGCCCCAGTGCCCTCAATATTGATAGTGTGTTAGAGTTCTTAGGGGGAGGGGACCTACCATCCAAGTTCCACCCACAAAGATACAGATCTATCTGCCCTAGAATGAGGGTCCTCATAAGTGATTCATTCTAATGGGCAGCTAGGGTTGAGAAGCCCCACCTCCAACCAGACAGACAAAAAGGACCTGAGGACACGCCTAAACAGACGAACTGGTGATGGTGGCAGTAGCAGCAAAGGTTCTCTACCACCCATGTGAGTAAGAATAAAAGCCTCAGGACTGTGTCCTTCAGCAGTTGGGGAGCCCTAGTGATTGAGATGATCACAACTGCAGGGTGACCCTCACCCCCACCCCACTAAGTGAGAAAGAAGAGCTGTCTTTTGTCATGAGAAATTGGCCTTCCTGAGTTAGGGGTTCTGAATGGCATGACTCCTAAGGTTCCCATGGCTGAACCACACCTAGGGGATGTGAACAACCAGGCAACAACCTCTTACCAGGAGAGGACAGATGGCCCCACACACTAACCTGGGGGGAGGAGGCAGCCCCCGGCCTTCACTCAACCTCTTGTCAGAGCCATAGCCTCCCCAGTCCCGGCCATGCCGCTCTGGGGGTCCTCCATGGCCATGGCGGTCGTCTGAGTAGTGCTAGGGGATACAAGAAGACAGAGTAACACTCTAAGCACACCACTTCCAGACAGCCCCCGCCCCAGGAGGCCTGCTCACTGCAGACCCAGTCAAAGGAGTGGCTAAAAGGCCTGTCCCGGCTGAGCCCTGCTCTGCTGACCCTCTGCTCCCAGAGGATGGTTCCCTCTAAGCTTCCCTCCTTTCACTCCTCTAACTGTATTACTGACTCACCTAAGCCAGTGCTACAGCATCCCTCTCTTGCCCCAAGAGCGTGGAGAGCCTTGTGCTTTATGGTCCTCAGTGGTTCTGCGGAAAAGGTTCACTGAAAAGAGCCACTTAGCCCTATTCTCCCTGAACAGCCGGTGTGCCTCCTCCTTTCTGGTGCCCCTGAGCAGGCCAGTCACCTCTGTACTTTGACACCAGCCAGGACCCCAGCAGACCTCAAAAGTGGTCAGTTTCATGTTCTCTTTGATAAAACCTGCTATTCTTTTTATTATTTTTTAATATATATTCTTTAAGAGACTGGGTCTTGCTCTGATGCCCAGGCTATGATGCAGCGGTGGAGTCCTATCTTATTAAAACTTCAAACTCAAGAGATCCTACCTCAGCTTCCTGAGTCTGGGACTACAGGCATGCACCACCACATGTGGCTTATTATTATTTTTTTTTTTTGTAGAGTCCTGCTATGTTGCCAGGCTGGTCTCAAACTCTCGGCCTCAAGTGACCCATCTTGGCCTCCGAAAGTGGGGGATTACAGGTATAAGCCATTGCTCCTGGACTAAAACACAATATTCTGACACCTATCTCCCACCATCTCTCAACCATGCTGTTCCTTTGTCTGAGTTTATACCCAGGTCTGAGCTTACACCTGGCACAGGGCACCACCGTATTATTTGTGATTCAGGGACTGTTTTATGGTCTTCAACTCCCAGTACTCACCATAATACCTGAAAGTGAGGGACAATCCCCTCCAGTTCCTGGCAAATGTGAGCTAAATGACTACCTAATTGCCTGCTATGCCACTATTTCGGTAGTCTGGTATACCCTGCAGTGCCAGGAGGACTCTATGGTCTCTTAAGCAAATGGACAATCAAGAGGTAACTGTTGTTTTCTACTGGATAAAATTAAGCAAGAACAAGGCCTACATATTTGAAAACTACATAGAATCACTAATTAGAAAAATAAATAATTTGCATTTCTAATCACTGGCAACTAACATTTCCATACCACCCCTGCAATGTGGCTGAGCTGTCCCTTTCTGGCTCAGAAGCCAGCTGAGGCCAACACAGCAGAGGGCTGGCCCCAGGCTTGGTGTATGGGCTTTACTCACCTGCCCCTCTCGTTCTCCCATCATTGGCCTTGAACCTTCCCTCCTACAAAAGGAAAGTTTCTCATTCAAGTGGCGGCTGGTAGAACTATACATTTCTGCAGGCCAAAGAGTTTCACAATTGGGACACTTACTCTATTCTACCACATAAGAATTATAACTCACTAACATGGAAAAGAAAAGAAAAACTAGCTCCAACTGAAAGGCTCTTCTCTGGGGGCAGGAATGAAATGCGATCCTAAGAAGGTGGGAATAAAGATTTTATTGAACTGAAATTCCTCAGAGAGGTCTCAAAAATAAAGGCACACCGTATCAGAAAGTCAACGCCTAATTATGTGCAGCCCAGTGACCAAAGTCAGGGCGAAGGATAAATGAAAGCCTCCGTGACCCATTTCTGTCTGGCCCAACAATACACCAACTCTAGCCATAAATAAACTAGGGGCTTCTTAGCCCACCTTGCTGGTTCTCCTCCTCTGAAACCCCTTATGGAGGAGCTAATGAGCAGGGAAATGGCTCAAGAATATATAGCCCAAGAGAACATGAGAAACCAAAAGATAGAATTTTTCAATAGGAAAATTGAGGCCTGCCTTATTTATTTACTATGGATCATAGCTCACAGAAACCTCAAACTCTTAGGCTCAAGCAATCCTCTGCCTCAGCCGGTGCCCACCATAATGCCAAAGTTTTTAGAAACAGGGTCTAACTCTTGTTCAGGATAGTCTCAAATTTGTGAGCTCAAGTGATTAGCCTTGGCCTCCTAGAATGCTAAGATTACAGGTGTGAGCTTTGAGGGCTGCTTTTTTTTTTGGAGACAAGAGTCTTGCTTGGTCACCCTTGGTAGAGTGCTGTAGCACCTTAGCTCACAGTAACCTCAAACTTTTGGGTTCAAGTGATCCTCTTGCCTCAGCCTCCCAAGTAGCTGGGACTACAGGCGCCTAACACAACACCAGGCTATTTTTTGGAGACAGGGTCTTGCTCTGCCTCAGGCTGGTCTTAAACATGAGCTCAGGCAATCCACCCATGTCCGCCTCCCAAGGGATTATAGGTGTGCGCCACCATGCCTGGTCTGAGGGCTGCCTTTTAAATAAAAAGGCGGGGGGGGGGGGGAGCAGGCAGGCAGGCACTGGCTAAAAACCCATCTAGGCCCTCAAAATGCAAAGGAGGGTTAATGAGAAATTCTTTCTATACACTCTCCAGTCAATTCTCCTTGTAGTTTATGGGCACAGGAGCCTCTGCTGTTAGAGGAAGCCCAGGTGTGAGCCCTGAAGCTCCAGCCAGTTTGGGCAGGTCATGCCTCTTCTCTAAACCTGCTTCCTTTGCTATAACACAAGACTGAGACAGACCCTCTTCCAAGCTCTTTCCAGCTCCATGAGAGCGTGGGAGATGGAGGGAGAGGGAGGGAGGAAGAGGGGAAGCAGCTATGAAAAAGGTCCCCAAGAAACTGTGAAACTCAGAGCTGGGTCACACTAACAAACACCGCAACCCCACAGAGAGCTCAATGTGGGGTGCCTTGGTTTGGGTCTTGCCCTATGTTCTTACAGGCACAGCTAGATGCCTAAGGCCACAGCTGACCTACCCATGGAAAGAGGATAGCAGATGAAAGAAGTTTAGAGGTGCCTTCCCACTGAGCAAACTGGGGATTCTGTAAGTGACCACAAATTCCAACAACTTGCTCAAGTTCTGCAGGTCAAAGTCACCCACAATGGATGTCAGAAACAAATGAGACTTCAGAGAATTGATGAAGACCTACCTATCTGTGTACTAGACTGAGAACTCGATCAGCTGAATGTTCTAGTGCCTGCCACATCTGTGGCACAGGAAGGATGGGCAGCTGACCTGTCAATAATGTGGTCCTGGTACTGGCCCCGCTTACGACGGTCAAAGTCATGGAAGCGGTGATCTGGTCGGGGGAAGTCAGCGCGGTATCTGTCCTCCATTGCCACACGTTTTCCTTCTGGCCAATAGGCATCTCGTCTGTTTTTTTTATTTTAAAAAGAATCCAATTTCATTTATGACAGAGAAAGAGGAAAAAGTAAAGGGGTGGATGTGGAGAGAAGAGCTTTCTCCCTAGACCCAGCATCATTAAAATGTCCTACAGGGCTAATCTCTAAACATTCAATCATTATCGCTTTGATTTAATAAATTAAAATCCCCCAAACTGCCAAGAGGCATACTGGTGTTCTCATCTGACAATCCTGAAAAAAGGACTGCTGTGAGCTAATTGTCTGGCAAGTCTGCTAATACCTTGATCCCCGCGTGAGCTCAAATTCAAGTGAAATGAAATATTTGATTCTTCTCAAATGGAATTTGAGTTGCCACATTTTTACCTTCTCCATCATCTATGGGAACCTGAACCTCCCTTTGAGTTTTTTGCAAAAGCAAAAGGAATTAGATTGGGTGATAGTGAACTACATACAGCTCAGGATGGCATCCAATTATCTTTTTCCTGATTTTTACCAGAAAACTAGGCTCATGGGGAGTGGGCTGACGGGTGACTCTCAATTAAGCTGTTTGGAGGAGCTAGAGACCAATAAACCTACTTTCCAAGCCAGAAGGAAATTTCCTTTTCTACAGTGACTGCTCTGCCTCTTGTCTACAAGGATGCACTAGACCGACAGGGATGGCTTAGACAACTTTGGCCTAATGGATGTCTAGCTGTCTTATAAGATAAACACTTAAGAGAATATTTATGCTCTATGGGGAATCTAAGAGAAAAAGTATCACACACCTGTTAGCAAGTGGCAACCATAAAGACGCCCTGAAAACTAAATCAACTGGGACAAAAAAAAAGATTGCACATGCACAAAATCAAGACAATGAACTACATCAACTTGCAGCAGTGGCTGGAATTCTGCTGAGGGGACAGGATCTGTGTTAAATCTAATTCTGCAGATAGGCAGGGAAGTGACTGGTATACTGCCTGGGAGGGGCCCGTGAACCCTCACCGGTCCAGGTCGTAAGGCCGCCGTGCTGCAGGCCGCCGCTCCTGCTCATAGCGCAGCTGCTCCTGCTGGCGCCGCAGCTCCTCACGCTCACGTTGGATACGCTCTTGCTCCTTCCTGCGTTCACGCTCTACACGCATACGCTCGCGTTCCAGCCGCTCCCGCTCCATGCGCTCCCGCTCCAGCCGCTGCCGCTGGCACTCCAGCTGGAGGCGCTCACGCTGCAGGCGGGCCTTTTCCTTGCGCTCGTGGAAAGCCTCAAGGCGCTGCTCCCACTCCCGCTGTTCCCGCTCCCTGCAGGTACATAATAAGGCGGCCCTGAACTTTCAGCAACTTCAGCATGGAGACTGAAGCTTGTTGCGGGTCAAATGTCCACCATTAGAGGCACCTGGTCTACCTGCTCTAGGAACTCAGCTGCCTGGAGCCTTCTAACTCCACCTTTTCTCAACAAGACAGGCCCTGGGCAAGCTGGGTACTGGGTGCCAGTGACCAGAGACATAACAGAGCCTTGGCTCAAAGACACAACATGAAGCCAAAGCACGAATTTTAACTGAATGTCATTTGAGCACTTAGAAACTAGGACTTCAAGGGGAAAAGTATACAATAGGTCCTTACTAATGGCTACCACAGAGACTGCTGTGCACAGGAAAAATTCTGGAGAAATGAGGCCAGGTGCTGTGGCTTGTGCCTGTAATCTCAGCCCTCTGGGAGGCTGAGGCAGGTGGATTGCTTGAGCTGAAGAGTTCAAAAAATTCTGGAGAAATGACCACTGGAGTCTTCTGAGGTGTAAAAAATGGTTCTGATTTCTTGTTATAGGTTAATACGTATCATGAGCATATCTTATTTTCACACCTCCTCTCAAAAAGGTTCCACTTTTCAATAACTATCTTTTGAACAGAGAGCTTGGGAAGGCATGGAGAAAGGCCCCAAGCTCAAATGAAGAGCCTACGTCTACTGGCCAAGCACCACAGCCAGGGCCAAAGTCTCACTTTACCCAAACATCAGGAGCTGACTGGGTGCCCTTCTCTTAGTCTGAGTGGTGCTGGTCATACTCACACCCTCTGATGGTGCCTCAATAGGCTCCAAACCAAAGATGGAGAAAGTAGCAAGAAAAAAAAAAGGGAGCAGGATCATAAGCTGCTCAGTGAGCTTCTCTTCCCTAAAGCTACATAATGCAGAGAGGATTACATTAGTTTAGAAAAGCAAATGTAGCTTAACTGGGAAAGGTCCCCAAATACCAAGACATAAACCTTCTGTTTTACTGAGCAGTATTTGAGGAAAAACTACAAGAGAACTCTGGTTATGCCAACACGAAATGGCAGATGTGAAAGGGGAGGGGGAAAGCCTCTTTCAAAAGCTCATGGCAATAAACCGTACCCTTAGCAAATGGTGACAAAGGCCAAGATGGCTGCAGTGGGAGACAGAGGCTGCCCAGAGATATGGCTCAATACAGACCTCCAAGGAAGCCATTCCTATTGACTGACACCTCTAACAAAACTGCCCCATTCCAATGCCACAATAAAATGACCACTGAACTCCAGCTGTAGCTTTGGGCCTTACTCATGCAGGTTTTAGTGGGGAAGACTAAGGCCTTGACACCAAGCACCTAGTCTATCCAAGGCCACGTGTGAGAGCTTTCTACACAGGCCATGTTCTAACTTCAGCCAGAGGAAAAGGCTCCTGGGCCAAAATGGCCTTTGATGACTTTTATGCCACCCACCACATCTCATGGGCTGGTGTGAACAGGTGCTAAGTCTTGCCTCTTGGACTCGGGCGAAACACATAAGGAGACTAGTCAGCACTAGCTCTTGGGCTAGGTAGACTCTTAGCTCCAGGATAGCTGGTGAGACAGATGATCCCTTTTAACCCCAAGGAAGTCACCAGCCCCACCACCCTGCTCAGTCCCACTCACCGCCTTCTCTCAGTTTCTCTGATCTCCCGTTCCCGCTGCCTCTGGCGCTCTCGCTCCCTTTGTTCTTTAATTTTATCAAATGACAAGATGTCTCTCTTTTCTTTGCTTTCTGACTTGCGATCCTGACTCTTGGAGCTCTGTTTACCAAAATTAGTTTATTAACATCTGAAAAATGCAGTAAAATATACAATGGAAATATACATGCCTGGATTAACCTAATGTTCTTCTGACCCATGTGGTTTATACAGAAGGTGTGGTCTCATGCACAGGCTGCTTCCCTCCAAATAGGAGTTTGGCAGCTTAATCAGAATCTTGCTTTCAAATTTCAAAGGGCATTAATGGAGAAGGTTGGCCCAAACCTCAGAAAACCCAAGGCCCAGGTTTTCTACCACAGCAGAGTTAAGGACCTATTTAATCTAGAACTAAAACTCTTAAAGCCATAGGGCATATACACTCAAAGCCACAGCAGCCCCTTGGTTCAGTGGGGGATAGTAATCAAGCCAGCTGTTTAGACAGCTGGAAGACTGACTACATGTTTCACTTCTTAACTGCTGGCTCAGCTACAGGCAGACAGCCCTAAAATAGAAAAAGCCGAAATTCTTCAATGTGAAAGTGTTCCTAATAAGGCATAAAATCCAAACGGCCAACTTCCATGATATTCCATTTCTGGGACAAGGCTCAAAACTTAATGGCTGACTCCCATTTCTGAGGCTAAGTAAGGCTTCATCCAACTGGCCACAGGTCAGACTCTCCCATGAAGCTTTTAAACTGCACAGAACCCAAAGCCTCCTACTGCCCCAGACTCAGAATCTCCAGGAAAGGGGCTTAGGAGGTGACATTTTAGAGTGCCTCAGGCTTTTTTTTTTTTTGAGACAGAGTGTTACTCTGTTGCCCTGGGTAGAGTGCCATGGCATCATAGCTCACAGCAACCTCAAACTCTTGGGCTTAAGCGCTCCTGTTGCCTCAGCCTCCCAAGTAAGTGGGACTACAGGCGCCCACCACAACATCCAGGTAGTTTTTCTATTTTTAGTAGAGACAGGGTCTTATTCTTGCTCAGGCTGGTCTCAAACTCATGAGCTCAAGCAATGAACCTGCCTCAGCCTCCTAAAGTGCTAGGATTACAGACATAAGCCACCATGTCCGGTTTGTTTTCTTACTTAGCTCCCCCAGAGGAAAAAATAAGAGCAATAAAAGACAAAGCAACATGGTAAAAGGACAACTTAAGATCAGAAATTATACCAGTTTTAAAAAGGGAGTGGGTGAGGAAAAAAGGAGAAATGAAACATGGAAAGAATTATCTTATTACAAAGAAAGCCACACCAACCAAAACCTCACCACAACAGTCTCTGCCTATGAGATGAGAAGATGGTTTAACCTGGAGTGGCAAGGGGACAGACACCCTTAGGTATTGTATGGAGGGCAGCGCAGCAGGGATGGGTATCTGAAAGAAACTCCCAGGGTTACAGCCTAGCTTAACCATTTATTAGTGACCTGGCACCTGACACATACATATAGTCTGCCCCATAACTGTTCTAAACAACACGCAAATTATTACAAAATAAAATAGTTAAAAAGAAAAAAAGAAAGGAAAAGGGCTAAAATATATGTCTTTGCATGTAAAGACCTCCAAGGCCTATTATACACTAAAAGCAAGGTGAACACCAGCAAGTTCCAGCACAACCCTTCACTGGTGGTCTTATAGTGTGACACCTGTGCAGCGTCCTTTGAGAGGAAGCTGAGGAGACCCTGCAAGAAAAAGAGACTTCCATTTTGCTTGTGTTATCTCTTTATGCTAATTCAATATTCCAATCACAGATGCATTATCACTATTTTTCTATTTTATTTTATTTTTTATTTATTTATTTATTTTTGAGACGGAGCCTCAAGCTATCCCCCTGGGTAGAGTGCCATGGCATCACAGCTCATAGCAACCTCCAACTCCTGGGCTCAAGCGAGTCTCCTGCCTCCGTCTCCCAAGTAGCTGGGACCACAGGCGCCGGCCACAACGCCCAGCCATTTTTTGCTTGCAGCCATCATTGTTGTTTGGCAGGCCCGGGCTGGGGATTCGAACCTGCCACCTTAAGTGTATGTGGCTGGCGCCTTAGCCAATTGAGCCACAGGCGCCGAGCCTATTTTTCTATTTTATGATCAGAGTTATTTGGGTGGTTAGATTAAGTATCTTTTTTGGT
>CAUYQV010114720.1:0-61812 GCA_963574575.1 Galagoides demidoff
GAAGCAAATGGCCAAGTACAAGGCTGTCCCACCAAAGGCATCATGAGAATTATCACAAAAATAGTGAGAATTATCACAATCCATAGTGAGGATTCTGCAGAAGGTCCGTGGAGTTTTAATCATCAGAGAAATGCAAATCAACACTACTTTGAGATATCTAACACCAGTAAGCTTAGCCTGTATCACAAAATCCCAAATCACAGATGCTGGCGTGGTTGTGGAGAAAAGGGAACACTTCTACACTGCTGGTGGGATTGCAAACTAATATGTTCCTTTTGGAAAGACATCTGGAGAATGCTTAGAGAATTAAAAATAGACCTGCCATTTGATCCTATAATTCCTCTAATTAGGTATATATCCAGAAGACCAAAAATCACACTACAACAGAGATATTTGTATCAGAATGTTCATTGAAGCCCAATTCATAATTGCTAGGTCATGGAAGAAGCCCAAGAGCCCATCCATCCATGAATGGATCAATAAATTGTGGTATATGTACACCATGGAATCCAATGCAGCCATTAAGAAAGATGGAGACTTTACCTCCTTCATGCTTACATGGATGGAGCTAGAAAATATTCTTCTTAGCAAAGTACCTCAAGAATGGAAGAAAAAGTATCCAATGTACTCAGTCCTACTATGAAGTTAATTTATAACTTTCATAGGAAAGCTATAACCCAATTTTAGCCCAGGAATATGGGGAGAGGGGATAGGGGAGGGAGGGGACAGGGAGGGAGGGTGGAGGGAGGGAGGGTGATTGGTGGGATCACGCCTATGGTTCGTCCTTTAAGGGTACATGTGAATTTCTCTAAATGTAAAATATAAATGTCTTAACACAATAACTAAGAAAAAAGACATGAAGGCTATGTTAACCAGTTGGATGAAAGTATTTCAAATTGTATATAGAAACAGTACACTATACCTCATGATAATATTAATGTACACTGCTATGATTTAATAAAAAAAAAGAAACTAAAGGGGTCAGCCTCAAGAAGTAGGGAGTATGTGGTCATTTATTATAAAGGGGTAAGGCAAGATAAAAATGGGAAAGAGTCCATGATGTTTGGCTTTCTAGGAGATTACTGATCACGATGGCAAGAACAGGAACAGTGGAATTGTGGCAGTGCCAAAGTTGAGGTCAGGCTCATCAAAGTTCCTGCCATGCTAGTAACCGTGGAAGTTCAAGGACATATGGAATCTGCTTGTTACTGTGTGATGTCACCAGCCCTGATGAGTCTCAATTTCATCATTTATAAAGTAGAGTTGCAGCAGCAGAAAAAAGGTGTGATAATGACAGTGAAATGCTTTTTAAATCATAAACCACCACACACACAGATAGTGTTGTTTTTTGTTCTGGTGATGTTAAGGCAACATTTGAACCTAAAGTGTCCTAAAGATGATGGCATGGGAATAAGACTGAAAAATTCCCCTATCACCTCATCTGTAGTCCTGATTTTCATCCCAAGATAGGGTCTGTAACCTTGTTAACACAGAAACACAATCTACTGTGTGCTTTTATACTAATGTAAACTAAGGTGCCAGGGGCGGCCAACTGATCTGAAATGTGTTGCAATGCCATGCATTGTTCTGCTGTCAAATGGCAGCAGAATTCCAGTTTCAGTCAAGTAAAGTAGCAGAATGTTTTCCTGTTTGTCAAAGTTGATGCCAGCACTTAAATAAACATCATGTTCCTTCCCAGAATTTAACTGGCAAGCCCCCCATCAAACATAACCCTAAGATGCCTGGCACATGGCCCAAATCAGCTGACATGTCCATTGTCCTTTACTCCTATTGTGTGGATCTCAAACCATCACAAGGTGCTGGCATTTCTTCAGCCCCTCAGTGGAAACATGCCAGTGACAACTATCAGGTGTTCGTAACATAATGGGCTTAGCCCCATAGTCTTTCTTGTCTTCATCCAGCCCTACAAAGTGTATTTGTTAAGCACATATGAAATGCCAGGCGCTTTGCCAGGAATACAGTTTGCAAGGACATTCGTGACATTGAGTTGCCCTTGAAGAGCTCAGTAAGAGTTTAGTGGAAAAAAGAAACATATAAGCACTTCACTACAATATGGTGAGATAATAACTTTAATAAGTATAGTTGCAAGGCTGATGGTATGTCAGCAATTTGTCTCCTTCTAACTCTGCAAACGGCAAGCTGAGCAGTTGGCACATAGTAGATGTTCAATTAGTTCTTAAGAAATGATTGATGAATATCAGTAACCAGGACTACAGATTACAGGTCTCTTAATATCCCAATGCACTCCCCTCAATGTATTTCATTTCTAGTAGGGATGCTCGCTGGGAGAATGGACTGTACACCTTGCTGCACCATCTTCAGCAGGTGGATTCAAGGCTATTTGTCTCAAAGAAAGATGGAGTCAAGAACTCTTATAAGAGTTATTTTAGGCAAAAGCCAGGCAGGGAATGACACCATGGGCACAATCACCTTGTCTGAATCTATTACAATTTCATGGCACATGAGCAGAAATCATCAGGAAGGTTTTCTGAAGTCATGCATGCCTCAGTGGGACATGGAAAGATCGCTGCTCTGAATATAGTCCTGACACCTATCTGGGGTGACTGAGCCAGGACAAACCACTCACCTGGATGGGAATCACTGACCTCATTTATGAAATGTCAATGTTGGCTGACTGTGCTCAGAGTGCTCTGAGGTCTCTTCCAGGTCTAATAGCCTAGGATTCATTTTCAGAATTAAAAAAAAAAATTAAAACAAATCTCTTAATTCTTAGAGTATTCTTAAAGTTCTGTAATTACTTGGGGAGAAACAACAGCAAGATTTCCAAAATTCACCTGGCACATTCCCTTTCATGTGGCCATTAGCCCTTTTAACTGGTCAAGACAGAGGATCCAGGCTGGCCAGGGACAGAAAGGGGAGAGGCAGTTTTAACCTCTATGTGCAAGAGTTTAACTCCTCACATATCCTCTCTTCCTCCAAGCTAATTCCAGGTCATCAGTGTACTCTAAATACATTAATCAGACTCATTAAAATGTTTCCTGGATTGCTGATTATGGGCAGCCCTTTCAGCTTTATTCTGAGTGTTGTACAAAGAAAATGACCAAGTGGTCCCTGCTCTACAAGGCTGTTGGCCTCACTGCCTCACTTACTACTGGGTGTTAGTAAAAGCCCAGGCTGCTGGCTGATTAGCTGAAGGGCGGGACTGGGGGCTTGCTGTGCAGAGTACGAGCTCCCTTGGGTGCCCCCTCCCATTGCCCAAAGCAGCGCTTGGCACAGAGTGAGGCTGAGTCCATGGCTGCCTTCCTCCAGGCTCCTGGCTCCCTGGGATCTGAGCTGTCATACTACTGCTGTCGAAGCATGAAGGTCCTGTTCCTGGATATCCTAAATAGCACCATCGCTGAGGGGCTCATAGGGGAGCACTTACGCCCTCCTGAAGGAGCATGACCCAGGCAGGACTACATTGCTGAAGCTGCTCACTCTGGGAGACTTAAAATCAGAAGTTTGGCCTGGGGAGATGATCAGCTAGGTAACAAACAACAACAATAAAACAACCCTCTCCCCAAACAATGAAACCCTGGTGAGCCATCACTAAACCTTATACAGCTGAGTGAGAAATGCTGCAGCTTGTCAACCAGTCACTGGGCCATGGTGACTCCCTTTGCCCAGGCCTTCCTGATCCTCTCCCTCTGTCCATCCCACTGTAGGTCAGGCCCTCATGCATTTTACCTGGACTGTGACTGGAGACTCCTAATTGTTGTATCTTCTCCCCTGGTCCTCTTGCCCCAGGTCTGTCCCTGTCATTCACCCTACATCTCTGATGCTGTTGGAGGACCCTCTTGAAGCTCCTCTCCAAAGCACTGCACAGCACCTGGTGCCCCCATCCCTCCTCCCAGCGCAACCTCTGCCGGAGTTTGGAGGTCGCTTATGGCCCACTCCCCACCTCAGCTGGGGCAGTGGAGGAAGCTGCATTTCCACTCCTGGCGAGGCTGAGCCCCTTTCCTCTGCTCCTTCGAGTTCACTCAGAACACAAGATCTCTGACCCTGTTTCTCCATACCAAAGAAAAGGGCTGGATAACTACAACTACTCTATTTTGTGGGGTTGTTATACTTTAAGCTCCATTTAAGAAACAAAACAAACAAAAATCCCCAAACATTTAGAAACTGTTCCTAAGCTCAGGTGCCCTGGCCCATCCTGCCCTCAAACCCTCAGCAACCCTCTTTCTATATGGAGGATTGTGGCTCCTATCACATCTTAATTCCCTTCAGTCTAGGACTCTCTAACTGTCCTCTCTCTTGGTGTGGCCTAACGAACCTCAAGCTTAGTGTATCTGGATTTAATTTCCTCTGTTGCCATGAGCAGCCTCAATTCATCTTTCTGTCTCTCCTCTTTGCTTACACCTCCTGCTTTGCCTTCTCTCCTCTGCCTCTTTCCCCCACTCTGATGTCCATTGAGCTCAGCCCAACTCCCCTTCGGTCCCCTTTCCCACATCCCCAGCTCATCTTGTCCAGCTTATTTGTGGAAGGCTCTGTTCCTTCTAGAGGTGTCACCGTATCCTGCTCTTGGGGTTGCTTAGCTCAGATACATGTGAAGAAGGTCAAGACTATCAACTTCCTGTCTGGGGAAATCACCAATTGTCACCCCCATCTTATTCCTTGTGAAGCGACATTTACATTTTATCATATCCACATGGCTTGGAAGAGAGTTTCAAAAAGAAGAGTTGTCAAAATGGGTTTCAAAAGACACAGAAACATTTAGAATAATGAAGACAAAGAACAGATACTTGGACTTTTTGGAAGGTTATTGGAGACTTTTTGGAAGAATCAAGGTAATTTAAAATATCTTCTATTGTTCTAGCCAAGGGTTTTCAAATTATTGCTCGTGGGCCAAATCTAGCCTGCTGCCTAGTTTTTTATATGGCCTGTGGGGGAAGAACAATCTTTACATTTTTAAATGGTTAAAAAAAAAAAGAATATTTCAAGACCTGTAAAAGTTCTATGAAATTCAAATTTCAGTGTCCATCAGTGACAGTTCTCTGGAACACAACCATGCTCATTTGTTTACGTACTGTCTCTGGCTGCTTTTACGCTACAACAGCAGACTTGAGTAGCTGTGGCAGAGACTATCCAGCCCATACAGCCTAAAATGTTTGCTATGTAACTGCAATGTTTTGAATGATGATCCTCCAAAAGATGTGTCCTTGCCCTAAAGCCCAGACCCTGTGATTGTTACCTCATCTGGAAAAATGGTATTTTTAAATGGAATTAAGGATCTTGAAATGAGATTATCCTGGATTATCCTGGTGGGTACTAAATCCGATGACAAGGATTTCTGTAAGAGATGAAAAAAGAGAAGAGGCCAGATGTGATTGTTCATGCCTGTAATCCTAGCACTCTGGAAGGCCATGGTGGGAGCATTACTTGAGATCAGGACTTAGAGATCAGCCTGAGCAAAAGTGAGACCCTGTCTCTATGAAAAATAGAAAGTGAAATGAGTGTTATTGCAGGTACCTTTACCCAGCTACTTGGAAGGCTGAGGCAGGAGAATTGCTTGAACCCAGGAGTCTGAGGTTGCTGTGAGCACTAGGCTGATGCTGCTGCACTCTGGCACTCTAGCTCAAAAAAGAAGAAAAAAAGAGGCAAACATACAGACATGGAGAAGAAGGCTACGGGACAGCAAACAGAGATGGAATTATACAACCACAAGTCAAGGAGCCCCTGGAACCACCAGAAACTGGAAGAAGCAAGAATTCCCCCTGAGAGGCTTTGGAGGGAACATAACCTGCCAACGCCCTTGTTTTGGACTTTTGGTCTCCAGCACTGGGAGAAAATACTTTTCTCTTGTGTTAAGTCACCGACTTTGATGTCATTTGTTACAGCAGCCCTAGGAAACTGGGCATTGAAAATTTGCCAATAGCCGAAAAATCTGCCAACCTCCCGTTCCATTCAGTATTTCTACGTTGGCCTCTGGGTATGCTCATCAAAGTTCAGCTCCCTCCTCAAGGAGGAAAAGAGTGGATGACATGTAGGATAATGAATATCTATTAGAAAATGAGAAAGAAATCTCCACCCTGGGAAGCTAACAGTCCTCCCTCTCCCATGGGGGATGGGGTGGGAATGGGGCTGAGGGCTCCATTCATTTCTCCAAAGAACTAGGGTTTCCAGAGCATCCCAGCCAGGGGATGGGTCAGGTGGTCAGAAACAGTGGCTGGAAGAGCTGATGTCCTCAGTGCTCATTCAGGACTGTGACAGCATTACCCAGAAGAGATTAGGGTTGAGAAGGAAGAAAGTGCAGGAGGAAAGGGCTCTCTCTACCTTGGAACAAGCTGGTAACCGAGACCTGGAGGAAGCCCAGACCCCCTCCATCAAGTCCGAACAAATCCCCTTTCTTTCACTTTCCTTTACACCTGCAGCACCCACTGTGGTCCTCCCCAACTCCCCATCCAGTGACTTGAGTCCATACTTGTACTTCTCTTTCCTACTCTCCTAAAAAGGAGAACTCATGTCCTGCTAAAGAAGCCTCTGTGGGCATGATAAGGACCCACAAAGACAAGGATTGGGCATGATGGAATCACTGTTAAGAGGTGGCTCATGCTTGCAATCCTAGCATTCTGGGAGGCTGAGGTGGGTGGATCACTTGAGCTCAGGAGTTTGAGCCCAGCCTGAGCAAGAGTGAGACCCCCCCCTACTAAAAATAGAAAAACAATTAGCCCAGCATGGTGGTGCATGACTATAGTCCCAGCTCCTTGGAAGACTGAGGCAAGAGGATCACTTGAGCCCAGGAATTTCAAGTTGCTGTGAGCTATAACTCTAGGGCACTCTAGCTTGGGGCAACGGAATGATACTCTGTCTCAAAAAACAAACAATACCAAAATTATTGAAAAGGGGGATGTGCCCACCTGATTCCTCTACCTGTTCATCTATAATGTGCCCAAGAAGGGGCAGGTAAATGGCTCAGACAGTCTCGAAATAGCAGGGGGACAGTACTATGACAAGTGGTAGCAGTGGGAACCCCACCCCATCCCACCCCACCCAAAGGCTGAGGTGTTTATCTTATTCAGGAAGAAGTGAGTCTTGAGTAATTCAAACATTTCATTTTGTTCTTTCAGTTCTGGCTGCTGGCCATGATTAGGAAGATGTGGGAAGAAGCCGGAAAGAAAATCTGCTTCTTATTGAAAGGATTTATAGCAGCATAGCAATTTGTAGCATTTCTACCCAGAGACAGGGAGGTAAGAGCATCTGAGTCCAAGTCCCCTGTGGAGATGAGCTTTAGTTTAGAGCCTGTTTCTCAAATAACTTGCATGTGTACACATGAGTTTGTGCAATTCTCATTATTATCTCATGGATTAGGCCTACACCTTATTTTACCAATGAGAAAGTGGAAACCCAGCCAGGTGAAGAATTTATTTAAGATTAAAGAGACAGGTGAGGGCAGAGAGAATGTAAGATTCTCACTATGACCCACGTTGGTTCTCTGACACTCCTCACTTGCTTGGGAACGAATTCACTTCAGATAAATGCCTCTGAGATCCTCAGATGAACAAAGGTCTGGGCATTTAAGGGAAAAGCATTACTCCAGGTAACTACCTAATCAGTGCCATTTTAATTAGACCAAGCAGACATGAAGGGATTTCTAAGGCTTATTAACTCTCCATTGCTCTCTGCCTTTTTCCTAGGCAGAACCTGAATACCATGTATCCACAGGGTCTGACTTAAAAGAGATTACTGTGCAATAGGATAGCTATTTTCTAAGATAAAATATAAGTATTTAATTAAATAAATAATAGAAATGGAAATTATCCTAAGGTGGAGGGAGTTATCTCAGGGCTCAGGCAAAATTCTAACCTTAGAATCTGTGAGTTTTTAGCAGCAGGGTTAAAAGTTGTTTTTATCAGCTTTGGGTGATTGCCATATATTTTTGTCAATTAATTTTTGTTGAAATGCCTGCTGAGTATGTGGTGTACCACATGGAGACAGCTGAATGTTTGCAACATAATCTAATTTGGCAGCTGGGCCCTGCAAGCTGAGTATTCCTCAAATCAACATGCCCAGGACAGCAGAAGAAGCTGAGCTGCAAAGAGAGAAGTCTGTGGTTAGGGGAGATGCGTGCTATGGGGCAATTTAGTTAGAGCTGAACCTCTGCTTGTCCCATGTACCAGGCCTGGCTGTCCCATTGACCAGCTGTGCAGCTTTCAGTAACTCATCTTGATCTCTGAGTATCTACTTCCTCATCTGTAAACAGACATTGTGATTGCATCAACCTCAGGAAGTGGTTGTGCTAAGTGCTTTAGATATATTATCTCACTGAATTCTTACACCCACCACTAGCTAATAAAACAACTATTTATTGGTATTTTTTTAATTTTTGGAGAGATAAGCAAAGTAGCTAATTTTTTAGGAAAAAGAAGGAAACAGGGGCCTGATTTCTCATCTAGCTTGGCTATTAACTAATTCTAGATAGGCTTAGGGTTGAGAAAGCACGTTCTAAACTCGTGCCTTCTCCAGTTATGTTATTTAAAGTATTAAGTACTCAAGCCAACTGAGACACAAACCAAAGCCAAGAATTCAAATGAGAAAGGCATGTTATAAAAGGGCTACTGCTTAAGTACCAACTCAGCTAAATCTAAATAATGGTAAACTGATTGTATTATCTTTTTATTTAAAAATCTCATAAATTCTGATTTTTTGCACTCTCCAATATCCCATGAAATAACTATGAAAAAAGAAAAAGAAACTATTAGTAGTATATATAAAGCTAGAAATTCATTATTTCTTAGTGAGATGCCAGGAAGCAAAGAATTTCCCCCAGCTGAAGTTCTGAGGAGCTTACAGGCAGGAGAAAGGGAGATGTTACATTTCTATTCTACCAAGCTACATCCACTACAGATGCTTTCCTTAGAAACATGGGGTCTTCCTACCGGAGAAAGGAAAGCTAGCTCTGATCTGACTTCTACAACAATCAGAGCCACTTTTACCACATCGTCCCTGACATTAATTGCTGTTTCTCATGTCAGTCTGGGAACACAATGATCCATAGTGCTGAGACTAGGGCTGCTAGTGACAAGGACTGCTTACGTCTAGGGGGGCCTGGTTGGCAGGCAGAAGGAGCCAAGCCTGACAAAGTTGTGGTGTATTCTGGGAGTTATGCTGAATACTGGAGAAACCATTTGCTGAGCATTCACTGTGTGCCAAGTAAACCTACCATTCACTGGGTCAGGCAGGTAAAGACCTGGAAACAATGTCTGACTATATAGGAATCAACTCCCCCCCCAACCCCATGCAAAGATATGAACAGGTAGAGGGACTAGTCTCCTCCTGGCAGTATCAAACAACACTTGATCTTAAGATCTGAAAAAAGAATTTCATCAGCAACTACATGGATAGGAAGGAGGAACAAGTTAAAAACAATACATTGGGAGTTTATGGTAAAACCTAGCCCAAGAGGACCTCTTCATATTAAAGGATGAGTAAGTAGAACAAAATTGAACTTGGTGTATGATAAAAGGAGAAGACCATGAAGCTCAAAAAGGCAGAGAAAGAACACAGTTTTGAGAGAGAATTAGAATAGTTTCCCAAAATAAATTATAGAATACAATAGCTTTGGTCTTTAAAAACTATTCAAGACAACATGGACCCTATGGAATAGTTCTGACTGGAGATCAGAGAATAAAAGCTGGAATAAAAAGGAGGTAGCTAGGGAAAAAAGGCAGATATGAAAAAAATGATTGAGATGAGAAACAATTCTAAAGGAGTTAAAATGCAGTCATAGAATTAAATTCAGTGCTAGAATAAGTAAATGGGAGAAAAGCAAATTAGGAATAAAAGAACTAGCTGTAGAAGTTGCTTGAGAATGAAAAGAAAAAGGCCAATGAGATTAAAATAATAAGGAAATTTGGATTCTTGAACAGGAGAATGATTTAAGACACAATGGATAAAATGCTTCTGAATCGAATGAAAGTCTGGGTCTGCAAAATCATTATGTGTGAGAAAGGGGATACGCGCTCGGAGATATTCATATTTTTTTCTTATTTTGAGAATAAAGGAAGAATTCTGCCAGTCAGCCAAGAAGATAAGCATTTTTCCTCTTAAAATATCAGGCTAGCCTCTAATTCTCTCCTATCATAATACCAGAAAAGGATGGAGCCATATTTATAAAATTATGGTAAGAGAAGTCTTATAGACTGATAATTGTTTACCTAAGTTGTGTTTCATGTGCAGAAAGAACTTCTCAGGATCACATAGCTCAGAAAGTATATCAGCATATAGCTGCAAAAAATAAATAAAAACAAAAAAATCCAAAACACAGAAACAAAAAGATCACCACTCAAAGACATTATTCAGTTGGAGAGAAACAGTTCAGAATAGCACAAGAAAGGAAAGTTGTTGATTAAAAGAATTTTGGCAAACATTGCAAGCATTTAAACAGAAAATTAAGGCTTAATAGTCATAATATTGTTATAAGGCTTAATACAAATGTCAGAAATAGCTTTTCAAGGAGAAAATATATAGAATAAAATTTTGTAGTAAAAATGTAAGTTAAATTTCATATAGCATAAAAGTACTGGGAAAGTGAGAGAAAGGAGAATTAAAATGTATACTAAAATTTTAATCTTTCATAGAGGTAGCCAATAAATACTGTTTTATCCCTGGCATTGATAGGAAGAAAGCTATAGTCTCAAGTAAGTTTTTTTTCGTAAGATATGAAACTAACTACTAGAAAAATCACAACAGAACACATAACTTTTAATTCCATAGGGAAAAAAGTAAAGAAAAGTAATCCATGTAGTAAAGGAGGTATAAAAAGGAAAACAGTAAAAAGACAACAAATCACCTAAAATAGAAACATAAGTAGATGAGGCATAGCCCCTATTACAAGAACTATCAATGGCTAAAACCATTTCATTAAAAGGAAATGACTCTAAAAGTTCAGAAGCATGTAAAAAATTTTATAGACTTCCTAAAAAAAACTATTACTCAGGAGAAGTTACAAATGAAAAGATAGACAACTTGTGTCTAAATACGGCTTATGACAGTTGAATCATATCTTCTCATCAGCTATGTAGAGAAAAACTTGGGCAATATTGAGTATAAGGCAGGTGGTTGAATCAGGTAATCACTAATTCAAGGTAAACATCGGATGAATTTGTAAAACTGAGAGAGAGAAGCCCAATCAAGACTCTAACACACACACAAGCACACACACATGCACACAATATAAATATTCCAATTCTATCACTCAGGAGCATATTGTAAATCTATTTGCATTGCAGAATATAAGCCAAAGAATGTTCTGAAAGTGAATTTTAGAATAAAATGTTTTTTCTTTGTGAAACAAATTTAAAAGAAGATAGCTATACAATACAAAGTTTACATAATCAGATTTATGATGGTCAAAGGCATCCTAAAATTTTGCATGTTTTCCTCACCCTACCCAAATATTTCTTTAAGGACAATGACAGAATCTTAAAAACACATAGTAGGAGCACACAGTGTTGGGTTCCCTAACTAATTCAAGTCAATGGCCAACAGCTCTGAATCTCCAAATAACACCAGAAGGTATTATTCATATGAAAATCTACAATATTTAGTTATTTTATTTTAGGAAAGAAAACCATGCCAGAAATTGAGAATCTTAGGCTAACATACAGGGTGTCCATAAGGTTTGTGTGCAACTTAAAATAGCCAACTATTTAAACTGCACATGAACTTTATGGACGCCCTGTATATTAAAGGCAATAGATCTATTTGAGCTCTGTTTTATCTCAGACATACTTAATTATATTCCATGACTTTCTTGGTAAGGGATACAGTTCCCTGTAATTGAAGGTCAATAGGATTATATTTTTATCAATTTTTTTGTGCACTATTTATGTCTGAGAGATATGATGCTGACTCTTTTTTACTTAAAATCTTTTGCCCATTAATCATCTATTACCATTTCATTGAAAGATGGATGACCCGGAGAAATTTTGTTGATGTTTCAAGGTTGTTAAAACTCCATGCCAGAGTTCCAGTTTGCTATACTTCAGTATGAAGAACTATGCATTTATCACTGTGCAAGAGTCTACTGGAGCTGTCCCATGTCCAGTTATTTTCTCTGTCCTACTCCTGTCAGAGACTTCACTTCCCTGTCTCTCTGCAACTAGGCAAGGTCTTGTGAATAAGTCTAGCCAGGCAATATGTGAGCAGAAGGGATGTAGGTCAAGCCCAGGTTTGGACAGTTAAGAGCTGATCTGCCACCTCCACTTCCCTCTTACTTGGCCATGGCAACCTTGGAAGTCATGTGATGAAATGAAAGCATCACAAAATGGAGAGAGATGTGACCCCTGAGTCATCAGAGAGAGGACTCACGTCAGACTTTGGGAAGCCAGCAGTAAACTATTGTGTTGACTTAACCAGGAATTCAATTGCCACTGTAATGGATTAATTACTCTAACATAAGCTTTTTTTGCCCTTTCCTTTTGGGCTCAAGTTCTTTAGGATCTATTTGCCATGAATGAAAATGTGAATCAGTTCATGGCACTTAAAATGTATAAGCTCTAAAATAAGGACGCTTAAGTAAGCCTTAATTACCAATTTAATTTTCATATACATATGTTATGTTAAATGCACGTCTACATTGATTTCTTGGTAAGGCAAAGGCAAATATCACCAGATTGATTCTTACTTTTTAAATTAAATCTTTAGCAGATATGGGGAAAAAAATTGAGATGAAAACAGTGAACTCTAAACTTCCTTTCTAATGATTTATTCTAAACAGTTGCTACACAGGTGTGTCAAAAATATGACATTTAAATTTGTTTTCTCTGGGGGAATTTTATGATTTATTTTGAAAAAAATAGTCTATTTGATATAAAAACACAGATGTCTTAATAGTAAGGGAGGAGAGGGACAGAGAGTCATTCTTATTCCAATTTTGCATTATTACTCTTCATGGCTTTAATCATTCAGTTCAAAGAAATTTAAAATGAATTATTGAAGTTCATTCATGCAGGTTAACCAGTTTTATATTTTGTATACAATGATTCTTCTGTTTCTTTGAAATGTTTCATGAAGTAACATAAAGACTGTCATCCTAGTTTGGAATAAAAGTATATCCCCTAAAAAATAAACACATCAGCGTACAATCAAGCACAAACTAAAAATGCAGGAGTGAAAACATTTCAATTATCCAAAATAAAAATCATAGAAAAAAGTTATCTTTAAATGAATTATTTTGTAAGGATTCAATATATTATTTTTAAAAAGACAAATTAATCTTGAAAATTGAGTGTAAGAAATGAAATAGATAATTCTCTGGGAAAACACAAATTACCAAAACCAACTGAAGCATAAACTGGCAATCTAAAAAGAACAATAATTTTGGAAGAAAATGAAAAAATCATCTGTTGAATCATTTTTGGGGTTAGGTCAGGCAGTTTAAAAAGTAAACTTTAAAAACAAGATGATATGATCCCTATGACATGTAAACTAATGCTGTAGAAAGAAAAATAGATAAACTCTCCAAATTGATTTCACGAAGCAGAGTCTTGATGAGTCATCAGTGTGCCCTCAGGAGTCTGCCTTCAACTCAAAATAGCAATACAAATTCATGAGTACCATGGCAGGCAAGATTACAGCAAAAGCAGAATTAATATTCCATATCTGTTATTAATCTGGCTTCTAGAGTTGCAAGAAGATCCTGTCTGTCTTCTGTGGAGGCTCTAGACAATGCTCAGTCCTAAGCTCCATTAACAACTTAGGAACAAATTAGTTATAGGAAGCCATAGATAAAGCAAAATCAAGGCATGAGGTTGGTTCCATGACAGTCTGACACTGAACTAGTTTTCAGGTCTGCTTATGGATTTTGTGGTCCGTCCTATTGCAGTGGGCATGTGAGGGGTGGATGCATGGGCCCAGCACCAGCAGGAGCGTGGGCTGGACTACATGAGCATCTCTGCTAGTCTTACTACCTTCCCTAGGAGGTGGCAGAATCTAAACAAGGGTTCGAATCTGATTCCCATAAGGAAAACCACTAAGACAAAGTGTCTCAGCATAAATTTGACAACTCCCACTTCTGGCCATAAATCTACTTTGAGTGAAGAATCCTGAAAGAGTGAGAGGAAGAAGGCTCTATCTGATAACTACAAACTCCTTAGGGATCAACAAAAAAGATGCCCATTTGAGGCTGGTCTCCCACTTTCCATTGTTCAGATCAGAATATTGGGCTATGAAGTGGCCCAGGAGGGGCCTTTGATCTCCTAACACATTGTGTGCCCAGGCTAACTGCTGCTTACCACAACACTTTTTTTTTTGAGAAAGAGTACTGTGGTGTCACAACTTACAGCAACCTCAAAGTCTTGGGTTTAAGAGATGCTCTTGCCTCAGCCTCCCAAGTATCTGGGACTACAGGTACCCGCCACACACCTGGCTATTTTTTTGTTGCAGTTGTCATTGTTGTTTAGCTGGCCTGGGCTGGGTTTGAACCCAACACCCTCGGTGCATGTGGCTGGCTCCATAACCACTGTGTTACGGACACTGAACCACCACAGCACATTCTCTTTTTTTTCTTTTTCTGAGACAGAGCCTCAAGCTATCCCCCTGGGTAGAGTGCCATGGCATCACAGCTCATAGCAACCTCCAACTCCTGGGCTCAAGCAAGTCTCCTGCCTCTGCCTCCCAAGTAGCTGGGACCACAGGTGCCCGCCACAACACCTGGCCATTTCCTGGTTGTAGCCATCATTGTTGTTTGGCGGGCCCGGGCTGGGGATTCGAACCCGCCACCTTAGGTGTACGTGGCTGGCGCCTTAGCTGATTGAGCCACAGGTGCCGAGCCACCACAGCACATTCTTTAGCTTCAGGTCCCTGTTCCCTTTTGTTCTCCACTTCTTTTTCTTTTCTCTCTCTCTCTTTTTTTGAGACAGAGTAGCACTCTGTCACTCTGGGTAGAGTGGGTAGAGTGCATGGCATCACAGCTCACAGTAACATCAAACTCTTGGGCTCAAGCGATTCTCTTGCCTCAGCCTCTCAAGTAGCTGGGATTACAGGTGCCTGCCACAACACCCGTCTATTTTTTGTTGCAGTTGTCATTGTTGCTTAGCTGGCCCAGTCCAGGTTTGATCCTGCCACCCTCGGTGTATGTGGCTGGTGCTATAACTACAGTGTTACTGGTGCTGAGCCAAAATGATGAGCATTTTTTCATGTGTTTGTAGGCCATTCACCTGTCATCGTCAGAGAAGTTTCTGTTCAAGTCTCTTGCCCACAAAGAAATGAGATTTTTTGTTCTTTTCTTATTGATTAATTTGAGTTCTCTGTAGATTCTAGTTACCAGACCTTTGTCCGAATCATAACCTGCAAAAATCTTCTCCTGGAAGGCTGTTGGTTTGCTTTACTTGCAGTGCCCTTAGCTGTGCAGAAGCTTAGCTTGATCGGATCCCAGTAATATATTTTTGGTGTTGCTTCAATTGCTGGGGGTCAGGGGAGGGTTCCTGCTCATAAAATATTTTCCTAGGTCAATATCTTCAAGTGTTTTCCCTGCACTCTTTTCTAGTATTTTTATAGTTTCATGTCTTAAGTTTAAGTCTTTTATCAGTGAGAATCAATTTTTGTTAGTGGTGAAGGGTGAGGGTCCAGTTTCAGTCTACTATAGGTTGCCGGTCAGTTCACCCAGCACCAGTTGTTAAATAGGAAATCTTTTCCCCAATGCATGTTTTTGTTAGGCTTATCAAAGATCAAATGATGATATGTGGCTGGTTCATGTCTAAATTCTCTACTCTGTTCCATATATCTACATCTGTATTTTTGTGCCAGTACCATGTTTTATTCTTGATATGACTTAGAAACTAGGTCAAATTCTTTCTTTACCTGATTAAAAACAACCACAAATCTAGAAACAACATAGCAAATGATGAAATTATAAAAGCATACCATTATATTTAGGATGTTCACTGCTATTACTTTGTTTTAATGTTATAGTTGCTTTAAACAATTTAACACAATAACATGATCAACCAACTTACAAATTTCAGAGGATGGTGATGGGCACTCACCTAGCTGTTGGCCAAGAGATCAGCCCTCTTCCCTCTTGTGCCCTACCCTCCACCACCTGTATTGGCTTTTAGCCTTGGGGCTGTCACAAACTTTTCCAGAAGCAGAAACTGCAATCAATCTGGCTAATAACCTCTTCTTAAGGCAATTTTGAAGAGAGGAAGCAAGAGTGAGGGAATAAGAGCACAGCAAGCAAATGGGCTGCAGATTGTGGGTGGCTGGAGTTGCAATATGTAAAACTTGGATGCTATTATGGGTTACGTCTGCTTTTTTTTTTGGTTCAGGTTAGCTGAGGAAGGCTATTTGCTGAGGGAAAGAATGATGGATCAGACATCCAGAGAGGTGCAGGCTAGAGATAGGAGAGTCCAGGTTTAGGCCATTCTGGTCCTGCTTTTGTGTTATTGATGCCTTAGTTTTCTTACATTAAAATGTACTTTTTGCTGGTAGTAGTGGTACTTTGAGTTGAGCTGACACAGAGAAGTATCTAATTACAAAATAGATCAAACAGTAGATTTTTTTACATATTCACAATCATAATACATTAAGACTATGTATGAGAATAAAAATATATTTTTCCACAGTAGCAACAAAAAGATAAACAGGAACAATTAAACAAAAACATGCAGCACATTTGTAGCATGGATACATTTGGTAGTTATCAATGGTAAAATATAAAACTTAAAAATGCAAGACTTATAATGAAAGGATATCAATTATCTCCCAATATTTTTATATCAAAGCAATTTCAAGAAACATTACACTGAAATTTTTCATGGACTATGTATTAGTGATTCTAAAGTTCACTTGTTTTAATTAACTGGCAAAAAAACCTAATGAATTAGAAAAGGAATAGCATGATATGTATAGATAGTGGTGGACAAACCTGTCTGCCTTGTCAGATATAGTTGTAATAATTAAAACATGTAGTATCAACATAAGAACTTTAAGATGCATCAAAGAACGGTAATAAAGTGCCTAGAGATAGATTCTACTACATGTAGAATTTAGTACGAAATACCCATGTCATTATACATTTATGGAAAAAAGGAAGATTTACTGAGACATTCTTCAGGCACTATTAGTAAGCTATTTGGAACAAAAAAAAAAAACTTCATCATCTCCTCCCATACAAACAAAAACTACAAGGAATAGAGGTAAATACCTTGGGGTGACAGAATTTTCTAAACTAAATATGTTAAAAATATTTTAGAAAAACTTAAGAAGCACATAAAAAGCCTGAAATACATTTTATCTTGTATTAAAAGTGGTAAGGGGGTACAAATGTTTTTGGTTACATGCATCACTTTTGTAATGCTTGGATCTGGGCTATAAGTGTGCTCATCATCCAAATAGTGTTCACTGAACCCCGGGAGGCTTTTGCCTCTCCCCTCACACTGCCTCTCCCCTGGTTTCCACCTAGTTTTACTTCCCTCTGTGCACATGTGCTCATCAGTTAGCTCCAATTTCATAGTAAGCACATGTGTTGGTTGTTTTTCCATTCTGGAGATACTTCATTTAGGAGAATGGTGTCCAGTTCCATCCATTGTTGCAAAGGCATTAATTCATCTTTCTTTATGGCTAAGTAGTACTCCATAGTATACACGTACCACATTGTGTTAATCCACTCATGAATTGATGGGCACTTGTTTTGATTCCTTATCTTTGAAACTATGAATTGTGTTTTGCAATCAACATTCAAAAGCAGGAGTCTTTTTGATAAAAGACTGTTTTTATTTTGGGTAGATACCTAGTAGTGAGATGACTGGATTGAATGGTGGGTCTACTTTTAGTTGTTTGGGAATCTCCATACTGTTTTCCCTAGAGGTTCTACTATTGATATTATAATTTGCAGTCCTACCAGTGGTATATAAGCATTCCTTTCTCTCTGCATCAATGCCAACATCTATTGTTCGGGGGCTTGTTTATAAAAGCCATTGTAACTGGGGTAAGGTGATATCTCAATTCAGCAAAGTCTCAGGATACAAATCAATGTACATAAATCCATAGCATTTCTACATGCCAATTACAGTCAAGGTGAAAGTCAAATCAAAGACTCAATACCATTTACTATAGCTACAAAGAAAATAAAATACCCAGGAAAATACTTCACCATTGAGGTAAAAGATCTCTACAAGGAGAACCATGAAACACTGAGGAAAGAAATGGCAGAGGACACAATCAAATGGAAAACATTGTGTTCATGGATAGATAGAATCAACTTTGTTAAAATGTCTGTAATACCCCAAATGGTTTATAGATTCAAAGCAATATCCATTAAAATAGGACCATCATACTTCATAGATTGAGAAAAATAATTCTATGCTTTGTTTGGAACCAGAAAAGAGCCCAACTAGCTAAAGAAAAAACAAATCACATTACCAGCTTCAAACTATACTGCAAACCTATAGTAACCAAAACAGCATGGCACTGGTACAAAAACAGACACATAGACAAACGGAACTAAACATAGAACCCAAATATAAAACCATTTATAACAATGTATACTGAGGGAAAGAAACCTATTTAATAAATGATGCTGAGAAAATTGGGTAGCCACATGCAAAAGAATGAAATAAGATCCCCTATCTCTCACCAGTCACAAAAATTGATTCAGAATGGATAAAAAGTTAAATGTAAGACATAAGACCATAAGAAATCTACAGAAAAATGTAGGAGAAACTCTTTAAGATATTGGCCTAAGCAGAAAATTGTGACTAAGACCCCAATGGCAATCACAACAATAACAAAACAAATTAATGGGATTTGATTAAAAGAAAAAGTTTCTGTACAGCTAAAGAAATAATCAAAAGTAAAAAGACAATGTACAGAATGGGAGGAAATATTCACAAGCTATATATCCAATAAAGGGCTAATAACCAGAATCCACAAAGAATTCAAGCACATCAGAAGAAAAAAGCAAACCCTATTAAAAAGTGAGCAAAAACAAGAAAGGAGGCTTTTCTAAAGACGATAGACAATGATCAACAAATGTGAAAAAATACTCAACTTCTCTAATCATCAGGGAAATACGAGTCAATACTCTTTATACAGAGACAACTCTCACAAACCAATTTAGAAATAAGGCAAATAAACCCCAATATGAAAATTGACAAAGGAGTTAAACCAATTTCAAAACATAAGAAATACAAATAAATAAAAGTAAAAATACAGAAAGAAAATGTTTAGGTTCAGGATCAAAGAAACATGTTTGGCACAATTAGGTAATATCATTCTTTTACCCATCAAATTGTCAAACATTAAAAAGCATTTAAAAGCAGATACATAGTTCCCAGTTGCCAAGATGCAAATCAGGCATTTCCATATACCACTGGAGAGAGATGAGTTTAGACCTTTCAGGAAGTAAATTCAACAACATGTCAAGAGCTTTGGCACTTAAGAAAATAACCTTTGACTTAGAATTCCAATTTTAGAAATTTTCCCTGTGGAAAGAGTTTGCACAGACTTATGTAGGAGAATATTTGTTATTTAATATTTAAATAATCTTGAAACAAATGCCAAACAAAGGAGAATTGGCTAAATGAGTTATGATCATAGAGTAGTGTACCAGGCAGAATAATGCTTCCCCCACTCCTAAGAAGTATAAGCCCTAATCTCAGGACTCTGTGAATATGTTACCTTATAAGGCACAAGGGACTTTGCAGATGGGATTCAGGACCTTGAGATGGGGCGATTATCCTGGGCTCTCAGGTCTTCCCAGTCGAATCACATGAGTCTTTAAAAGCAGAGACTCTTTCTCAGCTGTAGTCCCAGGACAGCTAAGAAACAAGCTAAAAAAATTACTTAACCATTTTGAAGATGAAGGAAGGAGGCCATGGGCCAAGGAATGCATTTGGCCTTCAACAGCTAGAAAAAGCAAGGAAAGGATTCATTCCTACACCCATAGAAAGAACACAGCCCTGCCAGCACCTTGACTTTATCTCATTAAGACCCACGTCAGACCTTTCCTGAACTGTAAGGTAATGATACATTTGTGCTGTTTCAAGCCATTAAGTTTGTGCTAGTTTGTCACAGCAACAATAGAAAACCAATACAAATGGGATGATTTGCTATCAATAATTAAAAATCATATCAGTTAAGGATCTATTTAGCCACATGTAAAAGGCAGATTACAAAATTCTAAGTATGGCAGCCAACTCCAATGATGAAATGTGAAACAGTGGGAATGATTATGTTTGGGAGCTGTAATTATAAGAGACTTTTTTCCTACTTGATAGTCCAGTTTCCCAGATAAACATATATCTCCTTTATAATCAGAAAAAGATACAAATAAATGTTAGATAAAATATATTTAATCTATATTTCTCTAATTATTAAATCAACAATAACCTAATTCATAATAGCCTTACTTCTTCTCATGACAAACACCTGTTTCCACCTCCCAACCCTACTTATACTATGTATCTTAAGCTAATAGTCACTGAAAAGTATTGCTGTTTATAATAAAATATAAACCTCTTTCCAATTTAATTATTACCTCATATATAACAACTGGGTGGGGATTATGTTTGACAGATTACAATTCTCATTATCACTTTTGTACTACTACTTCATCCTTTGAGTCCTAAATTTTAATTCATTTTTCCATTGGTTATAATATATCTTTACATTGATCTAATTTTTTTAATGTCAAGGATGTGATTGTCCTATTTTCAGAGTTCTTGTATACCTGAGATTATCATCCATACATGAATAACAATATAGCTAAGTATGTAAGGTCGTAATCTTTTCTGCTAAAAATTCCATACAGGTATGCTCTGTTGTGGTCTGGCATGTGTGGCTATCTATGAGAAGACTGAGGTCAGAGTAATTTTTATTTCCTTTCAGGTATTGATTATTTTCCCTGGTGTGGGATGTATAAGGAAATTTTTAAATTAAAAAAATTTCCAGAAAGTGAAAGAAATATTAACGGATATAGATTCTCCCCCCCACCCCACCAATGCTAGTGTGAATATGCAAACCCATTCTATGCTGATTCTGGAAAGTAGATCCTGCTAAGGAAAGTTTTATTCTATTATAATTTTATGGTAGCTCTTAAATTTATGATGATTTCTTTTCTAAGAATACTTGATATGTGAGTTGGATTCTGGCTAGCGTTTTGGTAACTAACAATTTCCCTCTCAAATTTTCATAGTTTGCCCTTTTTCTTTTCTGTTCTAGAGCAACCCTAATTTTTGTTCTATAAGACTGATTCAGCTTTCTGTGTCTATTGCTCCCTTCAATGAAATTTTAATTCTGAAATTGCATTTTTAGTTTCCTTGTGGTTTTCGCTTAACCAGACCCTTTTGATTTTCTTCATCCAGCTTCTCCATTGAGTAAGGAAAATTGTTCTTGTATATTTAGAGAAACTAATATAGCTATTTTCTTTTCTTTTTTCTTTATTAAATGACAGCTGTGCACATTAATGCAATCATGGGGTACAGTGTGGTGTTTTCATATACAATTTGAAATATTTTCATCAAACCGATCAACATAGCCTCGTGTCATTTTCTTAGATATTGTGTTAAGACGCTTATATTTTACTCTTAGAAAGATTCACTTGTACCCTCGTAAGATAAACCATAGAAGTGACCCCTCTAATCACCCTCACTTCACCCATCCCCCCTTTCCCTCCCTTCTCCCCATATGCTATTTTCTGATATTTCTTTTTTGTGCTAAGTTATCAAAAGAATGTCTTTTAAAAAAATTCTTCAGATGAATGCTTCCTTATCTTGTGCAATAGAGTATGTTTTATGAGCCCCCAGCTGGTTTCTTGAAAGGAGAGCCATATAAATTTGGGTTTGGCACAGACAGGGTCCATTCATCATTTGGGAACTGGTAGAATCCTCTCTTGGATCTTAATCTGAAAGGCACATTGAACAGTGCCAGCCCAAGTTTTTTTCTGGATCTAGAAAGTGTTAATTTTGTGTAATTTTGCTGAACTGCAGTAAAACTTTTCTTCTCTCAAACACCCATTTCTCTGCAGGAAAGAACAGCTACCTGCTCCTTTGATCTGAGAAGAAACATGAGAAACCACTGTGCTCTCCCTTCTCAGCAGCTCTCTTCCATGTCTGCCCTGCAGGGATGGAGCACATCTCTCAGGTGCCAGCCCTCGGCACCTGCCTTTCTCTTCTCCTACCTGCTCAGCTGCCTCAGGAAAATTGTAGCTCCCCCAGGACAGGATAAAAGGCTCTTAAGTGGAGAAGGGGAAGGAAGGAATACTCTCTTCTGCAAATAATGACTTGCCTGAAGGCTGTAAAATGTTCTTCCTCATATTAGCTGCAGAAAGTACTTGTATTTGTTTGCTAAGGTTGCCGTAAGGAAGTTCCCCAAACTGGGTAGTTTAAATAACAGAAGCTTATTCACAGTTCTGGAGGTACACGTCCAAGAACCAGGTGTGGGCAGGGTTGGGTCCTTCAGGGGGCTAAAAAGAAAACGTTTGTTCAGATCCTGTCCCTTAGTTTGTAGACGGCCTTCTTATCCCTGCGTCTCTTCATACTGTCCTCCCTCTGTACAAATTTCTTTTAAATGGATTTCAGTCATAGTGGTTTAGAGCCCACCCTAAGAACCTCATTTAACTTGATTACCTCTGTAAAGACCCTATCACCAAATAAGGTGACTTCTGAGGTGCTGAGGGTAATGAGTTCAAAATAGGAATTTTGGTGGTGGGGCGTAGTTCAACAGCGCTAGCAAGTCAATTCTCTGCCTTCTGTTCCAGACAGAGTCCAAGTCCAGTTAAGGGGGCAGGGGATAGATAGATCTTGGTAATCTTCTTGCAATCCAGTAAAAACTGGTCCCCATACGCTGGCACACATTCAGCTGTTCATTTTAGTCCCCACTGCTACTGTGGGTTCCTATGATTTCGTCTGGTTTGCTGAGTATTGTATTGCAGGCATAAATCCTGGAGAGGCTTTGTCGGGGATTATTAACTGACTGTCAGATTAACCTTGAATTTGTAGTCAGCAAATGTTTGCTGATAAATGAATGATTTTGGAGTTCCTTTCGCTGTGGCTCTACCACACCTTATCACTGCCAATTGCGTTAATGCCCTCTTGGGTTACTTACTGAATCATGATTAATAACTAGGGGTCATTTTCCACCTAGGAAGTTGTCTTTTGATCTACTTGGCAAACAAATCTGGTTGAACTAAAGAAGGACTGTGAAAAAGGAAGGAGGGTGGAAATGGCTAAAGGAATTTAGCAGCTGGTATCACCATAATGAAGCAGGTGACAAGGAAGGAAAACAACTCCTCTAACCTTCATGGGGGGTGAGCCTCCAGCCAATTCTAAGGTGAAGTTTTGGCTAATTATATAACAAGTATCTACTCCTTGAACTTGAAGGAATATTCATCATAGTTTTCCCTTACCAAAACAGAGCATCCTCTGATTTGGTAATGATCAAAGCAATTCCTAAGCAGAGAGAAAGGCAGAGATGAGATCTTCCCATTCTTATGCAAAGAACAGCTCTGTAATGAGCTGTCTTACTCTGCTCCATTTTACTAAGCCATGAGGCCTTCCCGAGGACAGACAGCCTGATGTGCTAAACACCAGTCTCCCTGGTGAGGGCTAATTACAACACTGCAGCTTGGGAAGGAAACATTCTCTCTCCTTCCCTCCTTCCCCAGTCTCCTACTGCGCGCCCAAACTTGGGGACTTTCCTGACGCGGGTTCTGTCTGTACATCACTGTCCCCGAACTCTGAACTCTGTCGTTCTTTCTCTCAGAATCTCTTGCAGGACCCCGGTGTGACATCAGTGTTATGAAAGTCACTGCAACAAAGAGGATTGTTATGTATTGATCTCATACATTTCTCTACTGTAAGCAATTGCTAAGGATAGAGTAGTCCCCCCTTTATCTTCAGGGGATGCATTCCAAGACCCCCAGTGTGTGCCTGAAACTCAGATAGTACTGGACCCTACATATACTATGTTTTCTAAATTTGATATCCAAGAGGGCCGCTAAGTGACTAACGGGCAGGTGGAGGATGGAAAGGGACAGTGTAAGATTTCATCAGGCTACTCAGAATGGAGTACAGTTTAAAACTTATGAATCTATTTCTGGAATTTTCCATTTAATGTTTTCAGGTCCTGGTTGACTGTGGGTAACTGAAACCATGGAAATCGAGACTGGGAATGGGGGTGGGGGACTGTGCTATTGTAAGTACAAATGCTGCTGACAGAGGAAGGGTGCAATATGGAAGATTCTCTTTTTTTTCTTCTTAATCCACAGCAATGGAGAATTAAAGGAGAATCACTTCTATTTCCATTTTAATTGTATTAATTCTTCCCGCTTGAGAATTTTTATGATGGTTGGGGATTTCATTAAAGTTGTCTCCCTGGGAAACTAGGTAGCTCTGGATTTCGATGACTTTTATTACCAAATGGAAATTCTGTTTTCAGTCCCAATTTCAGGGACAGGGGATGAGGAGAAGCTGAACATAGGCTTTTTAAAGGAATCAACTCAGGAGACTTTATTGATTGTCATAATTCCAATAGTTTATTGATCTTTACTCTGAAAGAGCTGTCACCTTTGAGGCTACTGAGTCCAGGAAAGCGTCTTTGAACTGATATGTCAAGTCCAAAGAAGTCCTTAGATATAAATGCCTTCAAATCTCTTTGCTTCTAAATGTTGGGTACTTTCTTATGCGAACTACAGGGATGTGTACATGGTCACAATGTCTTGGGGTAGCTGTCATGTGGTGGGAGGCAAGGATGCTGAATGTCCTGGGCTGAATGTACAGTTCTGCACAGGCAAACGTCCCACACCTCACATGATTTTTTTTTTTTTTGAGACAGAGTCTTACTTTGTCACCCTTAGTAGAGTGCTGTGGCATCATAGCTCACAGCAACCTTAAACTCTTGGGCTTAAGTGATTCTCTTGCCTCAGTCTCCCAAGTAGCTGGGACTGCAGGTACCTGCCACAATACCCGGCTATTTTTAGAAATGAGGTCTCATTCTGGCTTAGGCTGATCTTGAACTGGTGAGCTCAGGCAATCCACCTGCCTCAGCCACCCAGAGTGCTAGGATTACAGGTATAAACCACTGCACCTGGCCACCCCAAATAATTTTTGATTGTCCTTCCAAATATTCATGCTGGAATAAAACCTAGAACCCAGCTTTGATTTTCATATAAAGAAAGCAAATATTCCTACTGCTGCTTCAAACCACACAAATGTATTATCTTACTATTCTAGTGTTCAGAAGTCCCAAATGGGTTTTGCTGGGTGAAAACCAAGATGCCCTTCTGGAAAGTAGGAGAATATTCACCTGCTCGGATTTTTCAGACTCTGGAGGCTGTCTGTATTCCTTGGCTCGTGGCTCTTTCTTCCATTTTCAAAACCAGTAGCCCAGCATCTTCTAGTAGCTCTCCATCTTTTACTTTCACTTGTAAGAACCTCGTGATTACACTAAGCCCACCCAGAGATCGCAGAGAAACTTTAAACCCAGCTCCTTAACTGAATCACATCTATAAAGTCCTCTGTGCCACTTAAAGTGACATATTCACAAAGTCCAAGGATTATAATGTAGACACCTTTGGGAGGGCATTATCCTACCTACTTTGTAAAGAATATTTTTGAATATTTTTTTGGAACATATCTTAGATTTTCTAGGAACTTGACTGCTAAGTAAAGGAAGTGTTTATTTTGTTTTGTTCAATTACCAAGAATTGATCTCCATTTCAGAATGTCACCTGACTGAGAGCAGCATGCCTTACTATGTAGGAGTGTAGGAGACACCTGAGAAGAAACACCTTGGTAATAAGGGAATGGGGAAGGGGTTGGTTGCTTGTTAAAAACCAGGAGAGCAGCTCGGCACCTGTGGCTCAATCGACTAAGGCGCCAGCCACGTACACCTAAGGTGGCAGGTTCAAATCCCCAGCCCGGGCCGCCAAACAACAGTGATGGCTGCAACCAAAAAATGGCCGGGCGTTGTGGCGGGCGCCTGTGGTCCCGGCTACTTGGGAGGCGGAGACAGGAGACTCACTTGAGCCCAGGAGTTGGAGGTTGCTATGAGTGTGATGCCATGGCACTCTACCCAGGGGGATAGCTTGAGGCTCCGTCTCAAAAAAAAAAAAAAAAACCAGGAGAGTAAGTACATCACTGCTTGGCAATCTCTACACCTGTGGTGTAAATAGGTACGGGTGAAGTTAGGCTCCTACTAAGACCGACTGCTGCACCTTTGAGGCTCTCCGGGACCTCTGACCTGACTGAGACAACGGGCTCCTCCTGATGGGGAGCCTTACCTGACTGAGACAACAGGCTCCCCAGCACTTATGGGGAGCCATACCCTGAGCGAAATGCACAGTGGTCCGCATCCTGACAGTTTCATGGGCCGGGGCCAGTGACCTAGCGTCCCGGCGCCAACGTTACTGTATTTGAGCTGTCAAAAAAAAAAAGAAGAAGAAGAAAGGAAAAAAATTAAAAAGAAGTCCCCCTCCTGCACCTGCCTCATTTGTTTCTGTCACATTTTCTTTATTCTAAATTCTAAGTAAGGGAGTAAGCCTCACATATTTATTCTCTATTTGAATGTTGTGTGCATGAGCATTTTTGCAGTGAAATACATACCATTTTATTATAAATTGCCTTTCTCTTATTTCTCTTTTATGTGTATAATAGAGTTAAGACAGTGTATTTATTTTTTTCCTTGTAACTGTGTATAAAAGTAGATTATAATATCTATACATTATATTTCATTATAATAAAGGGGACATTATACAATACCTATTAACAAAAAAGTAAGGCATTAAGTCTGCTGTGCCTTCTCAGATTCCTGCCACCCCTCTTAGTTTAGGAATCTCTCTTCTGTAGGCATTGGCTTTTATTCCCTGCAATTTCTTCCAAGACTCCACCGAACCTATCCTTGCTAAGATCTTCAAGGAATTCCCCCATGATATATTCTGCAGTTCTGATAGCATTTCACTCCCAAGATTATGAATTTTCTCATGAGACTCTCTGAAGGAGGTTGCTAGACTTTGGAGGCCTTTGGCTAGACTGTTCCAGAGCAGGGCTTCAGGAATCCCGCTGAGACACCTGCCCTCCTGATAGGACCTCTAGCCGGTCCTCAGTGCACCACCCGTGCACCACACTCGAAGAGCTCTCCACTTTCAACATCGAGAAGGAAGATTGTGGGCCTTCCTCTTAATGACCAAATCCCATTGCTCCTCACTTCTTTAACCAAGACCAAAGGTCTGAGCCTCTCTAGTTAACCACTTTCACCCTGGCTTTTATCTCCACTATGTCTCTGAACATTTTCCCAGCCTGATGTACCCTTCGACTTTCTCTGATGCCCAGAGAGCACATAGTCTGTCGTCAGAACAATTCTCATCCTGTCTTCATAGGGTTACTACCTTGAACTTGGTTGTTTCAGGAAACTACTTCCAACACTAAAGTCATCTCAGGGGGTGGCTGTTCTTCCTCCACAGTCCACCACCACAGAGCTGGGCCAGGGGCCACTGTACTCGCTGCTCCCTACTGCCACTTCTAGACCATTAGGGGTCCTCAAACTTTTTAAACAGGGGACCAGTTCATTGTCCCTCAGACCATTGGAGGGCTGGACTGCGGGTCCCAGGATGAATTGGCTGCTAAGCAGGACAGGCAGTGGTGGCAAAAACACCTGGCAGGCTGGATAAATGTCCTAGGTGGGCCGCATGTGACCTGCGGGCTGTAGTTTGAGGACGCCTGATTAAGACCATTACTTCTTTCTCTTTCAAATCCCAGACATGAAGCACACGATTCAGACTACATCAGACCTGCTAGGCTGTGTTCAGCCCCTCTTTAGCTCAGTCACTGCTCATTCCTTTTATCCATGGGAGGTTTTAGCCCCTGGCCCCCTGTCTTCCCACCCACTGCTGTTCCCATCTTCATTTCTGGTGACTATAATATTCACAGATCACATCAACTCCATGACTCACTTCCTCGGCTTCCTCACTTCCAATGTATTTTCCTCCACTTGGCTTTAGTCTTCTGTTCTCATGCTTAATTGTTATCTGGACTTTGTCATGACTGATAACTACATCATTTGCAAAATTTCTATTTCAAGCCTTTCACTCTCTGACCATCACCTCCTATCTTTTTCATTCATGCACTTTTCCAACAATTCTTTTTTTTTTTCTTTTTTTTTTCCCAACAATTCTTAATATGCATCAGGATTTTCAGTTCTTTAATTCCACCACTTCCTACCATCCTCCACCCATTCATGTTCTTGCTTTTCTATTTCCCAGCTTAAATTCCATGGTCCATCTATATAGTCACTCCTTGACTCCATTAAACTCCTCTGACAAAACCTCAAATGCTAATAATTCTCTGCCCATACTAAGCTTATGTTGTAGAAGAGCACATCATGTTGACTGATCTCTAACTTCTCTCTTCAATTTACAAATCTCAAGTGGCCCTTCAACATTAGTTGTCAATATCTCCATCATCACATCATTTTGCAGCTCCAGAACATGCCTATTTCACCTTTCCTCTCTTCTCAACCTCTAAGACCCCCTCCTTCCTCACCACCAGAGGATGACCTGCTTTTTACTTCACTGGGAAAGCAGAAGCAGTAACAATGGATTGCCACTTTGTCATCATATCGTCCATTCTGTTTTCACCTCTATCCATAGTATTTTCACCTTCCCTCCCACTACAGATGTCTCTTTTCCTTCTGAAGGCCAACCCTGGCTCCATGCCACTTGCTCACTCAAAATCTTTGCTCCTACATTCATTCTTCCTGAACCACCATCATACATTTCTCCCTGTTAATGCCACTCTTCTTATCTCTGTATAAACATGTTGTAATACCTTTCTTCTTAAAAATGTCTTCTTTTTTTAAAATTTTTTTTATTGTTTGGGATTTATTGAAGGTACAAAGAATTAGGTTACACTGATTGCATTTTTAAAGTAAAGTTCGTTATATAATTGTGTCCTGCCCCCAAGAGGTGTGCAAGAGACATGAACAGAACCTTCTCTGAGGAAGACAGATGAATGGCTAACAAATATTTGGAAAAATACTCATCGTCCCTGATCATCAGAGAAATGCAAATCAAATCCACCCTGGGATATCACCTATTCCCAGTGAGAACAGCCCACATCACAGTCTCAAGAAAACCTTTTTTAATTTAATGACTCTTCTGCTACTATAATCTTCCTTTTCCCATTTATAACCACTCTTCCCCTCCTTATATTATTTAATTAGCCAATTCAAATCACACCCCATCATTTTGTAGAAGCCACTATTGAGTCAGCAGTGACCACATCTTGTCAAATCCAGTGGTTCAGTCCTGGTCCTTATCTTACCCAACCTGTCAGCAGTTTGACATAGTATGTGTTTCCTTCCCCCTAAAATGCTTTCTTATTAAGCTTCCAGAACACCTTACCTATTAGTTCTCCAAACTCACTGGCTATTCCTTCTTGGTTGTGTTTGCTAGTTCTTTCTTATCTTCTTGATTTTCTAAATTTGGAATTGCCCAGACCCAGACAGGGCAGCCTGCTCTACCTCACTCTACCAGGTGCTTACGCCACCCAGTGGCTTTAGGTGTATGTTGAAACTCCCACATTCTTTTCCCAGCCATTACTGTTTTCCTTCCAGGTTTAAAAGTCAACTGCACGTTCACTCAATATCTCCACTTGTCTTTCTTCTCCCATCTCAAACTTCCTGGGGCCAAACTCACTCCTGATTCCTGCTGGTGAACCTACTCCCATCAGTCTTCCCCATCTCTGTAAGTGGCATCTTCATTCTCCTGGTTGCTCAAAGAGAAGATAAGATCACGTCCCTTTCCTGCTTATAATCCTCCAGTTGCTTCTTATCATACATACAATGAAATCCAAACTTACCCTGCAGTGGCAGAGACTTTTAATGCTCCCTAAATATTCATGTACTCTCCCTTGAGGTTGGACCAGGCCATGTCATTAGTTCTTACTAATCAAATGTGAGGAGAAATGGTGTATATAACCTCTGGAGTGGGATAGGCTAAAACTTCCATGCAATTCTTAGTTTTATCTTCCTTTAAGGTGGCAACTGAGGAGCTCGGGTTGAGATGGATGAGCTACAAGGTGCATGCAGCCTGCAACCACCTAATATTTTCAGGGAGCTTCCCAGGAGAGAACTTGGATCTATAGTCACTTTAAGTGATGAATGAACTGTACATTAAGCCATTGAGATGGGAGGGGTGGTCACTCTTACTCCAGGATATCACAGCTTACCCTGACTAATACACGGAGTCTGCATGGCCTTTTCTAGCCTTGTGTTCCTCTCCCCAACTCACTCCAACCCAACCTCCCAGGATTTATTGCCAAACCCATTCCTGCTCAGGATCTTTTGTCCTAGCTGTCCCTTCTACCTGGAAAGTCCTTTCCCAAGATCATCACACAGCAGGTTCCATCACATTATTCAGATCTTTGTTTAGATTCCAGCCCCTCAAAAAGTCTTTCTGTGATTGCTCTACTTGAAACAGCTTCCTTTTACTTTCTGCCACTCTTTATCCTTTTACCCCTTTCATTATAGCACTTACCAGTACTCAAAATTATACATATATTTTCGTTTATTTGCTTTTTGTCCATCTATCTCTTTATATGGAAAGTAAGGGCTTCTTTTGCTATTGTTTTCTGTAGTATCTTTGGAATCTAGAACAATGACTCATGCATAATTGATATGTATATCAATGACATTAATGGCCTAATTAGTTATCACTCTCTGTATCCTTCCCTTTTCTATGCCTGCAGTTTTTGTCACTAAAGAGTGGAACTTAGTTGCCAAGCCTTGAATCTGGTCTACTTGTAGGACTTGCTTTGATCATTGGGGACATTAGTAGATGTGACACAAGCATAGACTTAAAAAAGTGCCATCAGAACACACCTTAGCTAGCCTGGGGAAGGAAGAAAGACACAGGAGCAGAGCCAGTGGCTCCAGTCATCCCTGCTGGGGTCTGATTAGATTTGCTGGCAGCTGGTTGGCCTCAGATATAAATGAGCCCAGTCAAGGTTCAGACAAACCCGACCCAAATCCACAGAATACTCCAGCCTTATGAACTAAGGAATTGTTCTTTGCCGTATGTCACTGTGATCTTATGGTTGCTTGTAACAGAATCATTGTGGTGATGGGTAATATACAACAGGGGACCAATAATAGCTGCTGAATATCTCTCATGGTAAGTAAGCTACCACGCCTCTGTGCCTCCGGTGTTTCTGATCTGAATATCTGTTCAGCCAGTCTTGCAAGTTGGCAACCTAGGAGATGCCTTAACTTCTTCCTCTTCCTTATTTCTAACTCTTGTTCTCTTCTAAACATTTAATGGCCTACGAAAGCCTTCAATTCAACCCCAACCCCCCTAGAATCTTGCTTCTCTAGTCCCATGTCTATAATAATATTTTACTTCAATATTGTAATAACTTCTTCTTTGGAATCTCTATCAATAGTTTCTTTCTCCCTCTAGAAAACTCTCCTAGGTCTATTAATTTTATTAATTTCAAAAACAAATATAAATTTATAGTTCAATAAAAATTGAGTGATAACTTTGAAAAACCTTTTTCAGAAATGTCCTTAAAAACTATTTAGTAAATACTTTTTAAATATGAAAGAAATAAATATAACTTGAACAAGTTCAATAGGAAAAGAAAAAATTAAAAACAGCAAAAGACTAACAGTTCAGTGGTTAGGGTGCTGGCCACATGCACTGGGGCTGGCGGGTTAGAACCTGGCCCAAGCCTGCTAATCAACAATGATAACAACAACAACAACAACAACAACAACAACAAATAGTCAGGTGTTGTGGTGGCAGCCTGTAGTCCCAGCTACTTAGAAGGATGAGACAAGAGAATCACTTGAGCCCAAGAGTTTGAGGTTGCTTTGAGCTGTGATGCCATGGCACTCTACCCAGGCAACATTGTGAGACTCTGTCTCAAAAAATAAAAATAAAAATAACAAACAGCAAAAGAAAACATATTCTAGACCAGTGTTTTTCAACCTTTTTAATCTTATGGCACACCCAAACCTATCATTAAACTTCTATGGCACACTTAAATTATGTTGAATTATTTTAAAAAAGTAAAAAAAAATAGTATACTTAATGTGCTTTGAACATCTTTTGACAATAATTTAATTAATGATCTTTAAAAATTTTTGTGGCACACCCAAGATCTTCTCATGGCACATCAGTTGAAAATCACTAATCATTAACTCTCAACTATCTGATGTTACAGTTAGTTTATTACTCCTTTTATGAAAGACTATATTAGGATTATTAAAAAAATAAAGTAGATTCAACATTGTCTCTATGTTCATGTCACTCTCACTCACTTGCTCTTCTGAGTATGAATAAAGGGTGAACTCATAGTGACAAATTTCTCAGCCAGTCTTGTTGAATCTCATCTACAATGAGTTTCTATTACTGAAATTCCATTAATACTTGGGATGGTAATGAATTACCATAGTGTTATGAATTGTGATTTTATATTTCTTCTTTTTTTGTTTTAATTTTATTCCTGGATAAATTTTTAATGTGAGAGATGGGAAATATAAATGAAAAGTACTTATCTTTCCAATGCCTCATGCTTCCTGCCCAGGGTTTTCATAAATGCTATGATCTTGTCTAGAACTCTTTCCTCCTCACCTGACCTCACTCCTCTTAATTAGTTAGGACTATATTTGGTTACAAATAGCAGAACATCTGTTTGTCAAGGGCTTAAAGAAATAGAGGTTTCATTGCTTTTCATAATAAGCATCCCAGAGCTAAGCAGTTTAGGGCTGGCATATGGATCAATGATGTGCTCCAGGGAATTCGCGGCTCTTTCTAACCTTCTCTCCATAACCCTTAGTGGGTAGGGGTTGCTCTCATAGATGAAACATGGTGCTGCTTTCTAGGCCTATTGACTGTGTCTCAGAGAGAAAGAAAGGGACCAAGCTAAGAGGAAAAAAATCATTTCTCCTTATAGCTGTTGCCTTTTTATTCAGGGAAAGAAGGTCAACTTAAAGACTTCCTCCTGTATACCAGTGCCCAAAACCTAATCCTATGGCCTGTGCTATCTGCAAGGAAGGCTGGGATGGTGACAGTACCACTAGCGGAGAAGAGCAAAAGGGAAGAGGACTGTAAGTGGCTTTTGCATGGCCAACCTGTCTGCCACGATGCCCATCACTAACACTCCCACCCTGAATTCCTACTCATTTTTAAGATCTCAGCCCCAAATAATTCAGACAATGTGAATTTTCATATACAGTTATATGCCACCTAATGACTGTATATACCATAGTGGTCCCGTGAGACTGAAATGGAATTCCTATGCCTGGTGATGTCATAGACATTGTAGTGTTGTAGCACAGCATAGTGAATTACTTACATGTTCAGATGTGTTTAGATATACAACAAGTTATCACTTTATTCCAGTTGTCTGTGGCATTCAGTACAGTAACGTGCTGTACAGGTTTGTAGCCTAGGAGCAGTTGGGTATACCATGTAGCCTAGGTGTGTAGTGGGCTGTACCACCTGGGTTTGTGTAAATACACCCCATAAAATTGGCTAATGATGCATTTCTCAAAACATATTCCTATTGTTAAGTGGTGCATAACTGTACACTCATAACATCAATATTCTTGCCTAACTCTTAATATAGTTTGTAATTGTACACTGATTTGAAGAACCACTGGATAAACGTCTTATTAATACTTGTTGCTCCCACTTGACTGAGAATCATGTTTGATTCCTGCTGACTACTGTATCCTTGGAGCTAGGGTATGAATGATGTAGGACACTATATAAATGTTGGGATCTACATTCACACAGAATGGGGGTGTTCAATGTCTGTAGAACAGAGCAATTACCACTTCAAAAGTGAAGCAATGAGGAATCTAAAACATGCCAAACTTGATTTGTACTAAAAATAACACATTAGAATTGAATGCCTTGTATGTAATAATGATTTTTTTTTTAACCACAAAATGAGGCTTATTTATATTTCCTCTTCAAAAGTATCTACTCATTTGCCTTATTCACATGATTTATGAGAAGGGAGAGTGTGGAAAAAATAAAACCCAATGTTTTAGAAGTAACATTTAATTTTTAAAAATAGCAATTTTTTAAAATCTATTTTTTATTTTTTTATCTTTTTAAAAATTTTATCTATTTTTTAACCTTCAAAATGTTAATTATTGAGGTCATTAAACAAGGAGTTATATTACTCACAGGCTTGTTAAAGGTTGCACAAAATGCACATTGAAGCCAGAAAAGGCTGTCTTGTACTTTGCTTACCTGTTATATTTCCCCGGGTTTTGTCAAAATCTTTTTCTGCCCTTGAGGATGTAGCTGTCCCGGGACACTGTGATTTATGGCAGAAAAAGGATGGACTGTTGAGTCTCAGCCTTGCCTCTCACGGAGGATCTCCAGTTCATTGAGAGTCGCTGCTGGACCCCACCCTGCTCTGCCCAGAGCTGACTTTGCACTGATCAGTGAACGTGTGGTTGGGGTTCTCTCCCTGCGTTTATGTCATTGCCTGGTGAGGTTCCTACCATTGTCTGGTGAGGTTTGAGGATAAAATCTTCAAACTACTGTGCAGACCCCATTCCCATCAGCTTTCCGCGTCAATAGCCTACTGTGTTATTTCTTTTATTCCTTCACATCACCTGAAGGCTTAGGAAAAACCTCGTGCTATTATGCAATGAGTGAACAGAGAAAAACAGGGAAGCGATAGTGTTCAGAAAATTGAGAGAAAAGCTTCTCCCCAAAGTTCACTTATTTCAGACAACAGAATAAATTTTGAAGACTATTTATTTCGCTTATTCATCACCCTGAAACTTGAAAAGATGGAATTTTTAAAAAGCTTATGTTAGCTGTACTTTATAGCAAAGTTGCAAAAGTGTAAAAAATGTATTGGCAAGTAAATCTATGGTGTGCTAAAAGAATAAAGTTTAAGATCAAGTAGTGTTTATTTTAGCAGTTATAGAACTGTTGAAAACTGGAAAATTAGGCAATAAAGAAAACATATCGTTAGATGCTAAAAAGATAATGGGTAAACTAAACACCTAGACCTAATTAAATCTCTTATTAAACTAGGAATTGTATGATGTAATTTTAAAATGTCTGTCTTAAATCATCAGGCAACATATTTAACAATGATTTTAATAGAAACACTATAATCAAGGATTAAAAAAGAGATGCTCACTATTATCAGTTTTAATTAAAATTGTTATAAAATTCCAGTAGAAATGGAGTAAAGGACGCAGACCCGAGTATGAGATAAAACTAAGACAGTTATCTACATAGGCTGTATGATTATTTCAAGATAGCCTGAGAAAAATACCAGGAAAACTATTAGAAATTCAACCAAAGTACAATCTCATTAAGATAACCAAATAGGTAGAAAAAATTTTGAAATATGATCATTCAATAAGTGCAGGATAAACAAATAGGGCCTTTAAAAAGATACAAGTTAAATTATTTATAGATGAAACATTTAAAAAAACTTGTAAACCATAAAAGTAAAGTAAATGATATTACTTGTGCACATTTATTTAATCTGGAGATAAGGAAGGACTTTCTAAATGTAACATCAAAGGGAGCAACCATAAAACAAACGATAGATGTGATGCAACTATACAAAAATTTAAAGGACTTCTGGTTCCAAAATGGCAGCGTAGAAACAAGCTGGCTTCACGTCCTCCCACAGAAAATAAAAAACAAATATACAGCACTGAAGTTATCATCAGCAATATCTCAGCACTCAAATATGAGGTTGAGACAGTTTGAGGGCCACAAAGAAGTGAAAAGACTCCAGCAAATGGTAATAGAATCAGAGTTGCACATCCCTGACATACTCTTGCCCCAGTCTGCCCTGCAATAAGGGTTTGGAAAGTTTTATGGTATCTACACTATGGAAAGTGAGATTGAAGTTGACAGTCAGCTTCTTCATCATTTTGGGTTTCCTGGCAGGAAACCTGTCCCTGCCTCTCTCCTGTGGAAGCATTAGGAGTGCAAGAAAGGAGGATTATCCCCAAGGACAGCTAGAGACAAAGGGGGAGGTGGGACACATCTCCAGCCCTGGAAACTCTGCTCTGTAACTTGGTCAAAGGAGAAGCCATCAGAGTGGCTGCTCAGCAGCTCCTGCTGCAGGAAGCTCACCCCCAGGTCCTCTGGAAACAGACACCCAGTCTGCCTTCCCATGTCACCACCATATTCCCTTTGGGACCTCCCCCATTCAAGATGGGCAGGCTTTTGATCCATTACTAGAATGAAGGAAATATGGGTTTAAAGTGCCATCTAGTGCCATAATAAGGGCAACAAGCTAGTGGGGAAAAAAAAAGAAATGTAATCAACAGGTAAATTACAAAATATCTATAAGCAAATATATTCACTAAAACCCAAAACAAGCCAGAGAAGATTGGAATAAATAAATGATCCTTCAATGCAAAGACAGAGACATACATCCACAAGAAACAATAGCAAATGGAAAACCATCACCTTCCCAAGTAGACAATCAAGAAATCAGTGATTGATCCTAAGGAGATGATGATATGTGAATTCTATTCAAGAATTCAAAATAGCAATTTTAAGGAAACTCAGTGGTCTCCAAGCTAACACACAAAAGCAGAAATCTATCAGAGAAATTTAACGAGGAGAATGAAATGATTAAATAAAACCCAGAAATTTTGTAACTGACAAATACGTTTGCTGAACTGAAAAATTTATTAAAGTTTCTCCACAGAAGAAAGGATCAAGCAGAGGAAAAAGTGAGTAAGCTTAAAGACAGGCTATTTGAAAATATACAGAAGAGAAAATGGAAGAAAAGAATGAAAGGGAACATGGATCATCTACAAGATGTAGAAAATCACCCCCCCAAAAATATCTAAGAATTATTGGTGTTCGAAAATGATTTAAGATAATAACTGGAGAGGAAATAAAAATTTAACCTGAAACATGCATTATATCACAGTCTAGAGCAGTGGTTCACAACCTTCCTAATGCCATGGCCCTTTAATACAGTTACTGTGGGTTGCAACCCACAGGTCGAGAACTGCTGGTCTAGAGGTTATATCCCTGATATAGAGTTTCATCAGTTCAATATGAACCTTTAAAATTAAGATTATATTATATCATATTATATTTATTTTTTTGAGACAGAGCCTCAGGCTGTTGCCCTGGGTAGAGTGCAGTGACATCACATCTCACATCAACCTCCAACTCCTGGGCTCAAGAGAGCCTCCTGCCTCAGCTTCCCAAGTAGCTGGGACCACACATTCAGCTATTTTTTGAGTATTTTTTTTTTTTTTTGGTTGCAGTCATCATTGTTTGGTGGCCTGGGCTAGATTTGAATCCACCAGCTTAAGTATATATGCCTAGTGCCTTAGCCACTTGAGCCACAGGTGCCAAGCCTAAGATTATATTTTTAAAATCTATTAATTCATAGATAAAATATAAAGGAATAGGAAATATACAAAAAATATACCCATTAGTAAGACATGCAAGCATAAGCAATATTTTTATTTATTTAAAGTAGTAATTGTTATTCTGAACTTGATAGGAATATGAGTAAAGGAACATTCCAACATGTTGAGTCCATATATTCTGAGTCATACTGCTAACTTGGTAACTTTTTCTGAAGATCAGTTTAGCAGAATGAAGCAAAAGCCTTAAAATGTCTAATACTCTGAACAGACAACTTTTCTTCTAGGAATTTATCCTCATAATCACACATGTGCTAGGTTAGTTAAAATATATTGAGCACAAATTATATATAGTTTTGAACACCCACAAGGTCTATAGATGAAGTATTATTTAAATTATGATACTATGTAGCCATTTGGCATAATTTTTTAGAAAAAATTTATTACATGAACTATTTCTCACTTTACTATGATATAAAAACAAAATTGCATATGCTATGTGCTAGAGAACTGTAATTACGGAAAAGATCGTATGCATAGAAAAAAGGTCCTGGAATAAAATAATTCCTAAGAATTGACAACAGTGTGGTTTGGGAAGTGAGATGAGAGTTGATTTTGCTTTTATTTGTCTTCATTCTATTTTTTGTAAGTTGCTAATTCTCTTTAATAATTATATAATATTTTCAAGAGAAATAGAATATTTCCTAAACTATACTTTAAACTGAACTTAAATGTGTTCAGAAAGGAGTTTGTAGTTGGACAGATAGTATTCAATGTAAGTTATTTTTCTTAAAAATGTAGCTTAACTTCATACATCAATGAACAGCCTCAAGGAATCCTTTCAGGATCCTTCTGGCCTCATCTGCCTAATCAGAACGTGAGGCGTTTGCATTTTTATATTGCAGTGCTTGTCAACTGTTCTATACACGGCTTTTTTTGGTCTGCTCTATCTCTGTTTTTCAGCCGCTGACATTTATCAGAGCTGTGCTGTCTTCAAAATGCTGAGGAGGGGTTGGCAGGAAGTGGAGCATGAAATTTTTATCCAGGTGTAGAGAGAAAGGGAGAAAGGAAAGATATAGAAAAAGAAAAAAAGGATGAAAGCTTCTACATGTAGTGCGGGGCCAGACAGACCCTGGCAGAAAGCCCAGCTCTTGGAAATTGGCCCTCACCCCAGGATTTGTAAGCAGCACAAATCCATTGATGAAGATGCAGGCAAGGTGAAAGATCAAGTTGGGCCATCTCAGCAGGACCACATGGCTGCCTGCTGACCTGACTGGGCCTGTGATCCAAAAAATTCCTTCTTTTTTACAATCATTATTATTGTTTTTATTTTTAGAGACAGAGTCTCATTCTGTCACACAGTCTGGAGTGCAGTGGTGTAATCATAGTTCAGTGCAGCCTTACACTCTTGGGCTCAATCAATCCTGCTGCCTCAGGCCTCCAAGTAGCTGAGACTATAGATGTGAACCACCATGCCTAAGCCCTTCTTGATAATAACATCCTTTCAAGTTATAAATATATTTATTATCAAGACAATTAGGGACTTACAAGCATGAAGGAGAACAGAAGTAAATTCAACCTTATTTCACTAAACAGACACAAATGCAGAGTTTAATGACTCCCCCCAGGGCTGAGACAGTTCTGACAGTTATAGAAGGTCCTTCAATAGCAATCCAGGCTCATGTGACAGCCTCACCCCCCTACCCCAAGCTTTGTTCCCCGCCTTCCAGTATTCTCCTGCAGATTCCATGGTAGATATGTGGGACTGTTTTGTGAAAGCCAGACTCTGGACACTTCAATGTACATTCATAAATTCATACATTCCATACTGACGCACTCCCTAGAATTACATTTATTTTGTCTTCTCTACAGTCTTTCCCATTCAAGGAGCAGGTAACTAGAATGAACACATTTCCATTTTAAAATACAACTAGGACCTCAGAGGTAGAAAAAAGTCCCTATCATTGCCACCATAGTGTGATTTTAATCAGCTACTCTTCTCTTGATTTAATTCAATTTACTAAATTGGGTTGGGCTATGAAGAGAATGGACTGATAATTTGGTAATTTGGGATTGTGGTTTCTGAAGCTGGAAAGAGGTATGCTTCAGTGCAGACTGGAGCTGATTCTAGTGAGGGAAACCACCAGAAAGGAAGAGGATATTATCCGTGCCTTTGCATTCTGCCTAAAGTTTCAGAGTAACAGTGAGGTATCTGGTCACTGAAAGCCCACAAGGGCTCTTATTTGGCAGATGTTTTAACTCATTAACTTCCATATCCCTCATCATTCCAGCTGGGAAGAGAAAGAAACTTCAGAACTGAATTTAAATGATGTCTCTAGTGAGGTTTTCTATTTTATCTTTTAGCCTTTCTTTGAAGAGCCCTGTTAAGTTTTGGAGTTGTATTTCACACTTCACGGCTGCTTTCATTTTAGTTCCCATCATGAATTCTAGGGCACTTTTAAGCCCTCTCTGCCTCCCTGGGACTACTTAGGAGAATATTTCAGCTATTTGTGAGCTTGTCTTTTGTTTAAACATTTCCAGAGTCAGACAAATCCTCTTATGAAAACATATTAATTATTCAAGAGGATGTTTCCTCACTGTAAAATAAAACCAATAAATCGTACAAGGTGGATATTTAAGCTTATGCTCCTAATCTCTTCACATGCCACTTAATGTGCACATGAGGCTTTTAAAAATTAGTGTCTCAATTATATTCTATGATAGAGAGAACAGAGGGGTAGCTAGCTCAACTATTCAGCACCCTCTCTGCGTGAGCTCAGGCAGCTGCATGATTTGTGAAGGTGGCTGCTCACCAGAGCACTGGGCTGAGCTGTAAGAACAGAACATAATTTCATATTACTTTTTATTATCTGAAGTCAATAGCAGTGAGGAGAAAAGGAAGGTTAAGGAACTTAGCAGCCCTAGGGCTATGAAAAAACCATCAGATTTTGTCTCATAGAAGAAACTCCATGTAAAGAAAGAAACTCTCATGATGTAGTTGGGGGTCCCAGGTACTAGGAGGTTTCCAGGTTCCAGGAAGAAGGCTCCTGCTGCTGAAGACAGCAAGCCAAGAGGAAAGAAAGCTGCTGTGTACACCTATGTAAGAGGCACACAGCATCTCCAGGGCACAAGTCTGAAATACACTGGGAGTCTGGATTAGTCAAAACCAACGCACACTATCCCATTTTCGTTGATTCATGTGAAGAGATACATCCAGAAAAATTCTGGCATATATTTTTCGTGAACTCGAAGTTTCAAAAATGAAAATGAAAGACCCAGGACAGATGGTAATATTTTTTGGTCACTTTATCTGTGCCATGGAATAATTTTGAAATGGAGATCAATAAAAAGGTACAGAATGCAATTAATTTGAATCAGGCAGAAAGAGGATGCAAATTAGGGGTAGGGTGAACCCCTGCATGATTTTACCCATGCGTATGAGATGATAAAATGTAAAGATAAAAATTAGGAAAGGATTGGCTAGGTGTAGAAGCTCATGCTTATAACATCAGCACTCTCGGAGGCCTAGGAGGGAGGATCACTTTGGCTCAGGAATTTCAGACTAGCTTGAGCAAGAATGAGACTCTGTCTCTCCTAAAAATAGAAAAATTAGCTGGGGGTTGTGGTGGGTGCCTATAGTCCAAGTTACTTGAGAGGCTGAGGCAGAAGGATCACTTGAACCCAAGAGTTTGAGGCTGTTGTGAGCTAGGAGAGCCATGAGCAACAGTGAGACTCTAGCCTGGGTAACAGTGAGACTCTATCTCAAAAAAAAGAACAAAAATTTGGGAAAAGGTAAAATTTGAAGGATGCCAAGAAAATACAGGGCATGCTAGGATTACAAAACTCAGCCTCAGTGGAATAGTTGTGGGTAGACCCTGTGGGGATGGGGCAAGTAGGGTTCCACTGTGAGAAGGGGCTCAGGCATTGGGCTGCAGCTCTGGGTGAGACACGTATGGGGCACACCCAGATTTGGATCTCTGATTCAACTCCTGTTCAAGAACCTCAATTGTCCCTTACAGACAAGATGATTCTACCACTTCTGCTGGTATGACTTTGTAACCCTGAGAAAGCATTTTTAAAAAGTAAATAGACAGTGAAGAAATGGTGCTTCTTTGTATGTAATCCATGTGTAGTAGTGAGTTTTGGATTAGCATATGCTGCTTTGTGTGTGATTTGCTTTTAAGATGTTAGAAATGAGAATCTGACATCTCAGAGAATTTGATCTGCCAGATTGGTAATTTTTAATTGCAACACTTAGGAAAACCTTGTAGCCAATGTTTGGATGCTCAGGAGAACCTCATTTGCTGAATCCATAAGTTTAATTTTCAAGAGGTTGAAATGCTTTAAGAGAATTTGATATGCTAAATTTAGAAGTTTTGATTTATTAGATATACAAGAGCTAAGTAAATCTTGAGAAAGAGTTTGTTTCTCTCAATTGTAAGTCACCCTGTTAGGGATTTAAGATTTTTAAGAAAACAAGATGTATTCAATTTGTGATTATAGTTTGAAATGCTTAGAAGAATTTAATTAATTGAGTTTGTAAATGTTGTCTACACTCTTAAGATTATTTGATTTGTTAAGCTTAGAAAAAATTGTGACTAATCAAAAATATGTAAGATTAAGTTTGAAAATGGTGTCCAAACATTTAGTGAGAAGTACTCCATCTCATTTTCAAAAATTGAGCTTCAGTCAAAGGACAAAGGAAGGTGACTGTTTTAACACTTTAACACACACAAATTTGATTTATAAGAAATCTTCCATAATATATGTTCAAAGGCCAAACCCCATTACAATTTTAATAAATTGACTAGCGATTAAAGCACACAGGTGTAAGTTGTGCAACCAAACATGCAAATGATGCTCTTCATGTTGGGGTGGTGACTTTGGGACATAAAGGATGGGGAAGTGAATGTGTGGTTTGGGAGATGTATAAAAAAGAAAACATCTGGTTTTTTTTTTTTGAACTATGATATACAATATCCAGATGATGGACTTCTGAGACAGTGTGTGTATATCCCCATATGTGGGAAGGACGCTCAAAAGCATTTGGGAAGACATTTTTGGATCCAATAAGGAGGATTTTAAACTACAGTCTTAAGAGGAAAGTATATGTTCATAAATGTTTTACTCTGGTACAAGAGATAAGTACCTTATACCACATACAGAAGAAACACAGGAAGAGGTTGAAACAGGAATGAACATGTATAATGGATCTATCGGTATGACATGGTTTCCTAGAGATTTAACCTTAATTACTGTTACCCTTACTGGGTGTCTGTCAATGAATTGGGGGCTTTCCACACCTCTTCTTCTCTCCTTTTAACAATATTCCACAAGGTAAGTTTTATTATATCCATTTTATCAGATGAAAAAACTGAGGCCCAGAAAGGTTAAGTGTCTTGCCTATGTTTTTATAGCTAGTAGGTGGTAGAACCAATACTGAGACCCACTGCCTGGCCTCTCCCCTATTTTCCATTCCACTGCCAAAGGTTAGAAGTAAGGTGATGAAAGGGCACTCTCCTACAAAAGACAGCGAAGGTACTTCAAAAGGAGTCCCAAGTGTTAAACATAGCGGTAAGCTGAATTAGAAAGTAGATTAAGTAAAGTATCATCAGAAGAAAAAGAGGACAAGTGATCAGACCTGGAGCTGCTTAGATAAATTTCCTGGAGCAGCTCACAGGCTGTATTAAAGCTCATGCTGAGGTTTATATCTCAAGAACATCATCAAAGCACCTCTTCATCCCTGGGGTTTCTTGTCCATACAACCTTGTATTTCCCCTCCCACTAAGGTGCAATTGAAGCCTCTCAAGGAGGCAAGAGAGAAGTATGGGGCAATGCAAGCCAGTCCCTCAGCCTGTTCTCTGGTCTCTGACTTTCAGACCACTGCGTGCTGGAATTTTCCTGTATGTGTGGCATCTTAATATGGTATGGACTTTTAGACATTTACTAAATGTCTAAAATGGCATTTAGACAACTACTGTTGATAAAGCACTTGGAGTGCTGAGTGGATTGTAGTTTTCCGTTAATTTCACTTTAAGAGAGATAAGTGGATAGTGTCCTTTTTTTTTTTTTTGAGACAGAGCCATTTTTTGGTTGCAGCCATCATTGTTGTTTGGTGGGCTCGGGCTGGATTCGAACCCGACACCTTAGGGGTATGTGGCTGGCGCCTTAGCCACTTGAGTCACAGGTGCTGAGCCATAGTGTCCTTTTTATTGGAGAAAAAGACAGGGGGCAGATAACAGTTGGACCTGAGAAGGGTCCATAAAATATCTGTGAGTTTCCAGTACGCCTGGATAGCTAGGAGGCATGACGGAAGGATGAACACCTCCTCCGACTGGAAGTCTTATCTTGAGCCACAGTACTTGCTAGAGGCATCAGGGTGTGGGTCAGGAATCCTGTGGGGCTCAGTCACCTGGAGTGTGGAAGAGGCAAGTGTGAATTAGAAGCCATAGTTATTCCAGAATAGGGTCTTCTGAATCAAAAGTGTTCTAAGTTATAACAAAACTTCATGGCAGGCAGAAATTTGGCCCAATTTTCTTTTGCTTTAAAAGATAACATCATAGGTGTGCTTTAGGGTTTACTTGAGGCATTGGGTCTGGTTTTGGATTCTGATCAATGTAGGCACAGTCAGTTCATTCATAACATGCACATGTCACTGAGATAGGTTCTGGAAATAGGAAACCAGACAAAACATCCCTGTTTTTATGGAACTTGCAGTCTAGTGGGCAGGGAGATGCAGGAGAGACTAACAAGGTACAGATAGTTACAACATCATTGGACAAATGCTATGTGAATAGATAAGAAGGACATCACATCTAGACTTTCAGGTCAAGGTCAATTTCTTAGTGGAGGTGGCTCCTTGTTGGAGAAAAAGGCAGGGGGCAGATAACAGTTGGACCAGAGAAGGGTCCATAAAATGTCTATAAGTTTCCAGTATGCCTGGATAGCTCACAAAGTTACCAGGTGAATGCCAGGTCTACAGCAGGTGGTCCTGGACAGGGTAATGGTAATCAGGTAATGCTCTATCAGATCACCCTCGTCCAAGAGGACCATTGACAAATGGGAATAGCCAATAGAGACAGGCAAGGATGGAAAGATGCAGGAATCTGACAGTTAATCAGGGTGGGAAGGTTCAGGAGGGATGTTGGAAAGGCTGCCACATGGAAGAGGTGTGAGACAACTAGGAATAGTCCAAAACCACTGAGGCAGATTTCGGTTCAACAAAAGTTAAAATTTTCTAATAATTTAACAATTGATTGAATTTAACAAATGACAGAAGTTGAGTGAAATATTTAAGCAGAGTCTGGTACTCTTAAGGATGGTCCTGTCTGGAAGGTTGTGGGGTTAAAGTTTTATTTGGGTGGAAAATTGTCAAAAAGGTCTCTAAACATGTTCTCTGGTACAATGGGACCCTTATATTTGGGATCTGGGTCCAGCCAACCAGGTAAGGTTCAAGGACAGACAGCAGGTTTAGAAGAGACCTAGGAAGTGGGCTACTTCCATTGGTAGCTGGGTATGGCTGGGACAGAGAGGAATGGACAGCAGGGGTCAGTGGGCAAAGTTTTGTTAATGCTTGTCTTTGTTCCAGGTTCCTCTTTTGCTCTCTCAGAGAGCTCATTTCCCCTTTTGCCTGCAACTGTTACTCTGTTCCTTATTTTGCCTGGAGATCATCCCTACTTGGATATTTCGTTTCTTTCAAACATTATTATCCAAAACCAGTCTGAGTAGTGAGCAACCTGTCCCTTTCATCTCACTGACATGACACTCGCCCCTACCAGGCAGAGAAGCATTGACACGAGGTCAGTGTCTTCTGAGCCTCCTGTTGCTATACACACAGTTCCGCGTCAGGTTACCTCTTGTCCCTTCTCCGTTCCTGTGGGGCTTAGAGATGACCCCCTGCTTCCTCCTTAGTTTCAACACCACAACAGAACCAGTCATTGTCACTGACCCCTGTGAACCGGGTGTGTCGATTCTCAGTGTCTCTTGTATTGGAACTGCATGAAATGTCATACATACCTTCTAGTTTTTATAGTAGGAAAGAATTTTAAATCTGGAGAGAAATTGCAGAGTTCCAACAGGTAAAATGCCTGTTGTTTACTGGATTTTAAACAGAGGTAGAGACGTGATCTTATTTAGCTATATTTGTCTTTGAAATTTTTTTTTTATTCTATGTTACCACTACCTTAAAAAAATATTCTTTCTGAAGGGGATATCTCTTTCCTTCCTTTCCTCTCTTCCTCTCTCCGTCTTTCCCCCCAGGCCCTCTGTTTATGAAAAGGTTATAGGAAACATTTAAATTAGTACTACAACAAGCAGCTAAAATGTTTTCCCTATGTACATTTTGGTTTCAGAATGAAATTAGGCAAAGTTTACCAAGATGGTTCCACCCAACAATTCCTTTAAAAATGCTATGAAATTAGAAGGTAGAGGTTTTCTTTTTAAATTAATCTCAGTTGAGGCAGTAATTCCAGTTCTTAGAATCTATCCTAAGGGGGAAAAAAATCAAGAAGGCAAAACAAAACTATCATATATAAATGTTCATTAGATTAATCATAATAGCAAAAAAATCTAGGAATCACTTAAATACCCAACAATAGGGAAATGGTTAAGTAAATAATAGCATATTCACAAAATGGAATAACATGGAGCCATTGAGATTATGTGCCTGAAGACTTTTTCAGAACCTGGGAAAGTGTTAATATTTTTCATTAACATCCATGGAAAAAAGTAAGGTACAAATTATATAGAATTTGACCTCAATTATATAGTATAATATTTGTAAACAGAAATCTGAATGTTAACCGGTGTTATTTTCAGATGGTGAGATAACGGTGATTTGTATTTTATGTCTATGCTCTTTGTATTTCCCAAGGCTTCTGCAATAAACAAGGTTTAATTTTTCAATCAGGAAAACCACATTGTTGTTATTTTTTTTAAAAGTCTTGATTCAAAGGTTGTCCATTAAAAATTCAAGGAACATACAAAAAGCTAACTTAACACTTCTGCTAAGTCTGCATTTCCATGTAGAATTAATTACCTGGAGAAAGGAGAGATAATTCACATGGAGAGAACTTAAGTCTCCCTTTCTTTCTAAAATATTCTTGAGGGAGAATGGATGACCATGTATGTAGTAGATACATTCATTAGAGGGGCTGAGGGCATGAATCTGAGGTGTGCTCATCAGACTGAGAAAGGAAAAACATACAGAGCACTTGGAGGACGTGAAGATAGAGACCTGAAGCCACATCCCTAATTCTATCCATTGCTGACCCCCCTGGACCATATCTGTACATTAGAGACATGGGGATATTTCTTGCTGCTGTCATTTCCCAGTGCTCTGGCATCTGAGACCTTCTGATTTCACTGAGCAAGTGTTATGGAGGGTCAGAGTCCTGCCATGGTTTACCTAGAGAAAAACAACAATGGAGTAGAAATCTGGCTCTCTGCCCACGTCACTGTGAGGATTCTAACCCTGAATCCTATCTCTAACCTAGGTTCCAGGGGAAAGAGCACAGATATAGAACATGTTACTGTGTAAGCCAAAGGGACAGAGCTCCATCAGCTACAGAATGCTCTGGGTCACAGATTGACAGCTCTTCCTAGAGCCATGGTGCAAGGGTCCCATGTAGGTAAAACAAAATAAAACAAAACAAAAACAAACCACCCCCCCTCTAATTTAGGGATCAAAAACAAACCACCACCACCACCCCTCTAATTTAGGGATCAAAAGGAAAGAAAGCATATGTAAGACTGAAATGGCATCAGATTTCATTGCCTGGATTTTCAGTTACACATTATGCTATGGATTTTTTTTTTTTTTAATTTAAGGAAGCTGCTGTAAGATTAAAGGAGCAGGTCAGTGCAGAAAGATTTACAAGTATACATCCCTTTCAGCAAAATGAGTATCTAAAAACCAGAGAGTATAAAGACAAATTTGCAAAATAATTAATTTCACTACTACTTTAAGTAATTGTTTTACCCTCTACATTTAAAATATAAATTGATTCAGCACAGCTTGTTTTACCTATGACATCTTAAGCACATAAGGATTGTATAAAGGGAGATGTACACGGAACTAACAAATCAGCATTTGAACACCGCTGCAAAAGATGGAAGTACAGATCTCCCCGATTTTAAAACTGTTCATTGAATACAGAAGCTGAAAAAGCTCTCCCATAAATTACTGCAAGTCAAATAATCTTCATGCAAAAGGGGACTGTAGTTTGGAAATCTTTTTCTAAAGTTTTGTCCTCACTCCTTTCTGGGTTTCTCCCATTCATTTAGCTCATCAAGGACATCAGATGAATCCACAGTGGCAGGTATTTTAAACATATCTCCACACTCCAGGTAAAACATTTAACACCTCTGCACACACATACACCCTGAAGACCCAGAACACACATGAGAAAGTCAATACCAATAGAGGTGTGCACTAATAATCAATTTCCATCGAGCTCCCCGAAGAGCCCCAGTATCTGAAAATGTCAACCTTTTCAGTTTCAATCAGCTTCTGAAACCCTAACCTGTTGGTTGCAGTAGAGGAAGTGCTCTCAATTGCTTTTGCCAGGCACGTTTCTCTGTGGATACAGACAGGCTAAAAACATTGACCTTACATTGCAAGAGAAACTTAGCAAACCTCCCAGGTAAGCTCCCTGGATCCCTATCTGTTGAGCTTCTTAAAAATGATGTGGCTCCCTCTCACTCCTGAATGAGAAGCCCTAGCAGCACAGAGGGAGATAAATGAGAAATCCTAAGTATTTTATGATTCTGATAAAATGCTTTTCATATCCAAATAATATCGGGGAGTTGAAATGAGAGCAGAAAGTCCCAGAATTTTCAGGAAACTGTGGAAAATGAGGTATTTTCCTAGGCATACTTAGAGCGTGAAAGCAACAAGAGGCTGCCCAGCAGAATAGTAGGCCTGGAGGAATTTACAAGCCCTAGCCAAGAGCCAGCCCCGTGGCCGAGCCCTGAATATCCCCCTTCAGACTTTAAGGGTAAAGGGAGAAGGAATATATGGAAAGGAGAAAAGCAGGAGTTGAAAGGAAAGGTCAGGAAGATGAGTAGAGAAGGAATGAAGAAAGAAGAGTTAAATGAAGAAAAGAGGAGTGTGTGTTGAAAGGGAGGGAGATTGGTGATGGGTAAAAAAGATAAGATAAAATCCATGATCAACAACTGACTCATTTATTTCACTACCTCTCTGGCTGTCAGTAAAAACTTCAGGGCATGAGTGAGCCAATCTTCCCCTTGGACTATAACACTACCCAGCCCCAAACCTCCATAGTAATGCCATGGTCATCCATGAACTTTCTTTTCCACAAAAGGCAAGCTCACCTATCAAAGGCCACAGCAGTCATGGAGTAGATACTGGCGAAGACAGCAGCAATGGGGAAGAAGTTGTGGAACTTGCAGTAGAACAGGCCGTAGTACCACTCATTGTGCACAGCATAGGTGAAGTTCACCACGGTATTGAATGCAGCCATGGAGGCCTCGGCAAAGGCCAAGTTCACCAGGAAATAGTTGGTGACTGTCCTCATTCTCTTGTGGGCTAAAATGATCCACATCACCACTACGTTGCCCACCACGGAGGTCACCACGATGACCGTGTAGGCAGTTGCCCAAAGGACAATTTGCCAAGCTGGCTGCACGAACTGGTTGGGCTCTGAGGTGTTAGTGGAGATGTTTGGGAAGAGGTCTGAGTCCATCGAAAGGACGTTGTCCATTTTGCAGCTAGGCTGTAAAGTCCTCTCTGTACACACACCCCTTTTGCAGTAAGTCCTGTGGCAGGCGACTGGGGCTCAGGGTCCAGCTTAAGTCAGACAAGAGGGCAGAATGTTCTTTCTTGGCAGGACTTTTTTCTTTTTTGAAAGCAGGGCTTGGTGCTCAGAAGATAAACGCTTCTAGATGTGCTGTCTGCCTGCCCCTGGTGCCTCTGAATTCCTCCACTTCCAAGCTTCAGGAAGCATCTGAGTCCAGAAATCTGGAGACAGCGTTTAAACTGGAAGAGGGGGAAAAAAAAATCCTCCAGTCACGGTTGGTTCTAGGAAGCAGGAGACCCCAGTCTGCACCTGCTGCTTGCAACTATTTTCCCTTCCCGCAGCGGGAAAGGCAAAGCCGTGTGTTGCGTGAGGACTTGAGAGCAAAAGGGGTGGGGAGAGGGGCGTCACGGTGCAACCTGTAAAAGTTCTGAGTCTGTGGTCAGGATTCTGGTGCCCAGTGTCTAGCTGGAGATTTCTCCTTTGCTTTCGCTGCCGCTCTGCAGCCGCCCGCAGTTTCGCAGCTCGGGTCCTGCTCAGCTCCGGAGTTAGCAGAACCTCAGCAAGCTGCGCACCAGGCTTTTATAACCCGCTGCACAGACGTCACCGCGAAGGGGCAGTACCTGGACTGCGTACTTGCCAGTCCCCGTGCGCAGCGCGGCAGCTGCACCAGCTGTTGGCAACTGTCTCACTCCACCGCCGCAGCCACCACGCCTTTTGTCGCTTGCTACTTACTGTGGGCGTCTGCAAGCTGGGAGTCCCACGCACTCCGCGAGGGGGCAGTAGGTGGCCTGGGAGTAACTGAGTCAGATGGAGTCCCGGTCTGGATCCTCATTGCACCAGCGGTGCAGGGGGAGAGGAAGGGATTAAGAAACAGCTGGAGTGAAGAATACTCAACTTCCAAGGAGGGTAGCCTGGAGCCCTGCGACAGTTCTGCAGACGCGCCTGCCTGTGGCAGTGTGAGCTGGGCCAATGTGGGGGCGATGTGCCAGCGCTGCGCTGCAGCCAGAGTGCGCGGTATGCTAGCTCCACAGCAAGAGGAGACCACTCCAGGGTTGCAGGTGTCCGGATAACAACTTTCCTGAGGCTGTGCTTAGGAAACACACCTTCGAAAACCTAGCTTCTCTCCCTCTTGGGGCAGATATCCCTGGGAGGCAGTGATAGGCTCTAAGCTTTGGGGACATCTTAATCAGCTGCCCTGGTGACTTGGCCCCTATCCCTGAGGATGGTCCATCTGAGCCTTTCAGATGAGCCCGCTGTGCAAGCACTGGGTATTGCGAAGCTTGGCGAGCGCAGGAGTAGCCAGAGGCAAACGCGTCTCCCAGACACGCGACTCTGGGCTCTCTGCCAGCACCCACTGCGGCGTTGCCTTCGCCTTCCAGGGACCTGGCAGCCTCTGCCTCCGTGCCTCCCGGCCTGTAGGCTAAAACGAGGTCCGGAGTGGCGTTTGGGGCTCTTCCCTCTGTGCCTTTATCAGGTTTGCGTAGGTGACTAGAGGTCACCGCATGTCTGCTATCTCGCCATCTCGTCCAGCTCTGCTCTCCGGGGGACTTTGAGGCCTCGCCCCAGAGCAAGGGCACTTCAAACGGTCGGGCTAGCGCGGGACCCTTGGAGGAGGTGCGGGAAAACTCGCCAGTCCACGCGAACCATTTTGGAGAAGCTGAGTTGGATTGAGCTCCAGAGCATGCTCTAGCCGGACTGCCGCAGAAGATTCTCTTCTGGGGGCTCGTTTACATCCTCTGCCCGCCCCCTTCTTTATCTATGGGGACTCAGGACTTTGTGAGGCGGGCGATGACGGGCAGTACAGACCCGCACATGGATTGGGGCTGGCTTACGCTGGCACCCTCCCGGGAGGGGGATTTGCGCACTAGTATGGCGAGCGCTCAAAGTATCCCTCGGGAAGCGCTTTAAGTCTGGGAAGTTTATTGTATTGACTATGCTGGGCTAAAATCAGATCTTCTTGCCGGAGCAGGAAAGCTGCTAGTTCGTTCTGGTTTTATTGGAGCCCGGAATTTCAGTGTTTAGAGGAGCTGAACCTCTCTAGGCCAAGTCTTGTTACCCCTAAATCTTGCAGAGAGAACTGTAGAGATGCCTTGGATAGAACAGCGCCCCCTTACTTAGAGCGGCGGGATAGGAGATCTTTGAGGAAGGGAAAGCCTTTACCTCCTAGCATCACTCCGAGGGGAGAGAGACAGGGGTGGGGGTGGGGGTTCTTCACGTTTTTTTTTCCTCCCAAACTGTACAAAGTTCTCTTTACCTCTTTCTCTCTGTCCAGTGGAGTCAGGTTGATATTTTCAAGAGAAGGAAAGCTAAACCAATACAACCTAAATATGTAATATTATATATTAAAATATAAATATAAAATAAATAAATACAAAAAAAAGCTGAAAAGTAAATATATACCCATTTATCTTTCCTTAGAAGAGATATCTCGAACAAGGTCCTGACCTGACTGGCCGTCTTGTAAAGGAGAGAGAGGCAATTGACTATCCAGAACCGGCAGTGTTAGGGTAAGCAAAGCTTCCAGGCTCTGTGCGAGAGAGCAGGGAGGCCACTTCATCTAGACCAGCGGTTCTCAACCTTCCTAATGCCGTGACCCTTTAATACATGTTGTGGTGACCCCCAACCTTAGCAATGAAAATAATTTTTATGGGTCGCGGCATTAGGAAGATTGAGAACCACTGATCTAGACAGTGAGGGGAGCAGAGTAGAGGGTAGAAATTCTCATTCATTGAAAAGTCTGCAGAGTGAGTTAGGGTGGGAAGAGGCTGAGGTTGGAAGGGAGGAGACTATTCCAAGCAGGGGTTTGGTAAGTCAAACCATGTTTCTCTACCTAGAGAGACCTCCCAGCTCACTTAGACTAAGATTAGCATTCCTTACTCTGACCTTCAAGGCTCTGCATTCTGAGGGGGACTGCTGTGTTCTTGAGGCTGGCCTGGGTTGCTGTCCTTTCTGTTTTGGGTTCTTCTAGGCATATCGTAGGAGTACTTATGACTTACCAAAGTTAGTTTCTTCCCTACAAAAAACAAAGCATACTCGGGGTGGGTTCATAACTGAAGAGAAAAAAAAGCCTCAGCCATACAGCAGCAGCAGGTGTTCTCTGGCCTCACACATGATGGGATTAGGCACTTTCTCTAGGATTTGCCCATCCACAATAAAGCAATGACTTTCTTTCCCACACAGGGATCACTTTGCACAAATGTATTTGTGCATCTTGTTTTCCTCCAAGAGCTGCGTTATTTATCCTTTGGCTCCTCTTTCCACTGAACTCTCTACTTAACACACAACACAGCAACACCTACCTCCACGTAAATCCCATGGACAATGTAATATAAATCCTTCCTGATCTGCACAGGGTCTTTAATACTTATGTAGACAGAAATACAAACGAGTAATACTCATGCATTTAAATGCAAATAAAAGATTTTCATTGCTGTCTGTTTGCATTTTGTTTTTCTTACTTCATCCATTGTCCAAATGCTTCAGAATCAGCAAATGCAGATTTAACTCATTCCTTTCAATTATTAAATATTATTCTCATGGTATGGATGCACCATACTTTATATACTCATGTACATATTAATGAAAATTCACTTCATTTCCAGTGTTTACCACTAAAGAAAATGCTACAATAATATTTTCTTTCTATAGGGCAGATTCAAAGTGGAATGGCTGGGTAACTGGTCATATTTATATGGAGTGCAGTCATATGCATATCTGTTTGTGTGTTGTATGTTTCTATTTATATTTAAATGTTGCCAGGTTGCCTTCCACAAAAACTGCAGCACTGTTAGTTTTGTTAGTCTGGTGGCTGTAAAATGCTACAACATTGCTATTAGAGGGTGGACATTTTCCTAACTACTAGAGAATTTAAACTTTTTATAAGACATTTTTAGCTGCTTGGATTTTCCTTTTTTAAAATTGTCATTCCCATCCCTTGTCTCTTTTCTATTGAATTGTTTTCTAGCCATTTTTTTTCCTAAATGCTCTTGGCATCTTATAGGTATAAGTAATTTGCTTGTCACGAATATTTCAATTTTTTCTACTGCTATTATTTCTCCTTTGAACTTATATATTTCTCACAAAAATGAGAAAAAATATAGTTATATTTGCTGTAAAGGCATTTGGGTTTTCTAGTTTTGCTTTAAAATGTCTCCCCAAATCCTGTTTTTTTCAGATAGTCTCCTAGATTTTTCTTGGTAGTTTTTAAATTTTTTTCTCTTTTTTTACATTTACAACTTTAATTCATCTGGAAATTATTATTATATATTTTATATTATTGAAAGTAAATAAAGGTATTTAATTTTCTTTCATATAGCTAGTTTTGACAGCTCCATTCATTTTCTAGCGAATTAAACCATTATCCTTGTCAAAGATTAAGTTTTTAAACATATGCAACTTAATATTTATATCCTTCAGTCTTCCTACTGATTCATTTTTTTCTATCCCTATGGCAATGCCATATATATGTGTGTGTGTGTATATATATATATGTATATAGCCCATATAATCTATTACTTTTCCTAGTTACTCCTCCCCCCACCTTTGCAATCAGGTAGAACCTTGTGACTAATTTAGTCAGCTTGTGAGTGGAAATGACATGTCACTTCTAGTCTGATGCATAGAAGTGTGTGTGTTTGAGAGAGAATGAGAGAGAGAGACTTCTCCCTGTATTCTCTGCCTCTCCCTCCAATACCTAGCAAAGTCTCCATGTTCCAAAATCATGCAAGTACAAGATGGCACCCAGGTCTCCATCACCTTGAGTTCCCAAGTGACTGTGTAACACAGGCACCTGCCAAATCATTATGAACATGCAGCATGAACAAGAAATAAACTTTTGTTGTGTTAAGACAAAAGTGTTTGGGTTAATTTGTTACTTACCATATGACAGCTCACCCCGACTAATACAGGATTAAAGATTCTGATAACTGCTAAGACAAGTTCACTTGAGTGCTTATTCCATGCTTTTCTTATCTATTTCTGGGCATTGCACATAAATATTTTTTACTCAATTAAAAAAATCCCAAACAATACAAACCGCATTAGTATTCCAATTAGTATTCTGATTTGAATTTCCTGAAATTTATTTTTTATTTTTGATAAAATTGATATTTTTGATGTTAGATTTTTTTATCCAAGAACATGGTCTGTTTTTCTATTTCTTTATGTCTTGTTTTATATCTTTCAAATAATTTTATAATGTTGCTTAAAATAATGTTGTTTTCTGATTTATTTCAATGTAATTTGTAGTTTATGCTTTATAATAAATGAAATATTATTTCGTTTTCATGCTAGATCAAAGAAAAGCTATTGACTTCTATGTATAGGTATGTGTGTCTTCGTGTAGGGGGATGTGTGTATGGGGGCCTGTGTATATATAAGCTGTATATCCCACCCATTATACTAAATAATGGTGGTTTTTTGAGTTTCCTTAGTTTTCAATAACATCATTAACATTTTCTTGTTTCACTGAATTTCCTTTACCTTCCAAGACAGTGTTGAATTAAAAGTGATGATAGCAGATATTTCTTTATAGTTTCTAAATTTAAAGTAAGATAGTTTTAGTTTTTATCATTTAGGATAATATTTCCTGTTAAATTTGCTAAACAATCTTTTATATTTAAATAGTTTCTATTTTATTTTTTAAAGTATTTAAAGTATTAATTTGATCTTGTCATTTCTTTTGAAATGCTTTTATGATTGTGTAATTTTTTTTCCCACTAATTTGTTGACATAATGATTAAGTGAAAGGACTTCTTAATGCTGACCCAAATACCAACCCATATTTATATTCCTGGAATAAATTCTGCTTGGTCAGAGGCTTGTCATTCCTTTGATATATTGCTAGATTCAACTTGCTGATATTTTATTTAAAATTTTTGTATCTAAAATTCCTGAGCAAGATTGATATATGAATTTTTTCCTATATTTTCCTCTCTGGATCAGGTTTTGGTATTAGCATTTTGTATCTAAAAAGTGAATTGGGAGGCATATCAACTTTAACTCTTTAACTGCAGTCAGAAATGACTTTAGAACCTGTTCCTAAACCAGTGGCATTGGCAGTACCAGGAGCTAGGTGGTAATGCAAATTCTTGGGCAGACCAGGAATTACTCAACTAGAATCTGCATTTTAATAAAACTTTATGTGATTTGCATGCACATTAAAGTTTGAGCAGCTTAAAATATGTCCAACATTTTCCGAATTTCTCAGATGATGAGAATCTCTTGAGGTGCTTGTTAAATAAACATACCGTATTCCCCTGAAAATTTACTAGGTCTGTGCTGGGACTTGGCAATATGTATTTTTAATGAGTACCTTGAATCAGTATTATCTTCAAATCAGTTTTGAAAATATGTGGACCTTTTATTTTAAATCTTGCATGAAACCAGGTAATTCCTTTGTTCCTCTGAAAGAAGTTTTCTTCTAGTACTTTTAAAAATTATTATCTCTGTTAATATTTTGGAATTTTTATTGTCAGCCTAGTAGGCCTCCTGTATCCATCTCCTGACTGTTTAAAAAATTATTGTCTATTCCTTGGTGGTAACTAGCATTTTAAAAATGACATAACATAGAATAGAAAATATCAGAATGCATAATACAAAAGATGTCAAAAAATAGATACATATTTTAGAAAAGGAAAAGCTGTATTAAAATTGTAATACTCAATGTACTCAATATATACTTATAACATTTGCTATCTTGTATCTCCTGTAATTACAGAAGTCAAAAGTGATTTGAGTATTATTTTTCTTTCTTTTTTTTTTTTTGAGACAGAGTCTCACTTGATCACCTTCAGTAGAGTGCTAAGCCATCTTAGCTCACAGCAAACCAAACTCGTGGCTCAAGTGATCATCTTGCCTCAGCCTCCCAAGTAGCTGGGACTATAGGCCCCTTTATGTTTTAGAGACAGGGTCTCACCCTAGTTCAGGCTGGTCTTGAACTCATGAGCTCAGGAAATCCACCAGCTTTGGGCTCCCAGAGTGCTGGAATTACAGGCATGAGCCACCTCATCAAGTCCTTTGAGTATTATACTTTTAATACAAATTTTTCCTTTCTTAAAATATGTATACTTTTTGGGGCATTCTCTGTAGATAGAATAAGGGTAAATATTGTTTTGTGAAACTCACATCCATTACAACCTTCTGTGTACAGGATTTCAGTGTAAAATCTGCTTTTGTTTTTTAGCATAGGTTAAAAAACATTCAAAAGCACTTTTATAAGTGCTTTTAAATAATTTTTTCTTCATAGTTTCTATCTTTCATATATTTCTGCTTTTTGCCCTTGATCTCCTAAGTCATTCCTTTGGCTCTTTTAATATAGCTACTGAATATTTTAGCCAAAATGTTTTTGTTTAACTTCTGAAGAGTATGCTTTTTTCCCACTTGAATCTCCCTAAGTAGCCTTATCATTATTATTAATATGTTTTATGCAGGCGTTCATCTAACTCTTTTAGGAGCTTTCTTACCGGATCACATTTTCTGATCAGCCTTTCTGAAGCTTCTGATCAGTTTTATCTTTCTTGACTACTAGGCATCTTTGCTTAGGTTGCTATTTTCTTTTCATTTTTCTCCATTTTTTAAATTATACATATTTATGGGATACAATGTGATTTTTATGGCCTTATTACTAGGTTCATTGCCCACTGCTCAAGAGAAAGATAATACACAGAGACAGCAGAGGTTACAGTGGAGAAAGAGTTTAATATTATGGCCACCATGAAATAAGATAGGGATGTTCTCAAATAAGTCACCCTGAGAATTTAGGAGAAAGGTTTTTTAAAGATGGTTTGGCAGGCGAAGGGCTAGGCAATGGGGTTTGCTAACTAGCTGGGTTTAGGGAAGAACCATAGGGGTATATCAATTATCTACTTGTGCTGAGTTGGTTTGTGGGTGGGGGTTGAAATACCAGTTGAGTCATTCATTGGCATAGGCCAATGAGCAGGAAGACTGATCCACTGGAATGCAGAGCCTGAAATATATCTCAAAAACCAGCCTTAGGTTTCACAAGGATGATGTTATCTATGGAGAAAGTTAAGAATCCTTATAAACATCAGCTATGTGACACTGGAGTAGCAATTATAGGAAAGCAAACTAGGGGACAATGGCTGGTTATTATTATTATTTTTAATTATGCCTGTGCCATTGCTGAGTTTAGGCCACTTATCACAGTTCTTGCCTTGTACCCCTTTATTAATTTGTAAAGGGTGGTTTTATGATGTTTTCATATATGTATAAATTGTGGAAGATTCAATAAAATTAATTAATATATTCATTCCCTCATATACCTGTCATTTTTTTCATGATGAGAACATTTAAGATCTATTCTCTTTAGCACTTTTCAAGTATATAGTACATTATTATTAACTATAGTTACCATGTTGTATAATAGATCTCCAGAACTTACTCTTCCTGTCTAGCTGAAACTTTGTAACCTTTGACCAACATCTTCCCTTCTCCCCTTCTACCCTAGTCCCTGGTAACCATCATTCTACTCGCCACTTCTATGAATTCAACTTTTTAAGATTCCACATGTAAGTGAGATAGTGTGGTATTTTTCTTTCTGTGCTTGACTTACTTAACATAATGTCTTCTAGGTTCACCCATACTGTTGCAAATGATAGGATTTCCTTTTCTGAAAGCCTGTGTTCTATCATGTGTGTGTGTGTGTGTGTGTGTGTGTGTGTATGCCATATATATGCCTCATTTTCTTTATCCATTCAGGCATTCATTGATCTACACTTAGGTTGATTCCACGTCTTGGCAATTGTGTTTATGAGAGAACCCTTTTGCTCTATTGGTGGAGATGTAAATTAGTATAGCCATTATAAAAAACAGTATGGAGATTTCTCAAAAACCATAAAATATAGAAGTGAACTACCATACAATGCAATTAAATCAGTATGTTGAAGAGTTATCTGTATTCCCATATTCATTGCAGAATTATTCACAATTACTAAGATTAGTTGCTATTTTCTTTATTGGATTGCCAGGGCTCAGGTGTGGTGGTTACAGTATGCTAAATAGTAGGCATGAAGAGATTTCCTGAGTCATAGAAGAGAGGAAATAGGGTTAGAGTTAATCTCTTCCCCTCCCTTCACTTACTTGGATCTAGAAGCTGGTAGGAGAGAGACATCAAGAGTTTGGCTGTGATACCTCCAGGAAGCCTCCCTGTCTTCCATTTCCTTGCCTTGGGGGCAGGAAGATCTAGCTCATTCTTTCTGCCTTCCTCTAGGCCTTCTGGGCATTAAGGAATCCCTTAGACCACCAACACGGGGCAGATGGCACTCTAATTCTTAGATCTCTGAGTGTCATGTCTGCCAAGGCTCCTTTGTTTTGGTCTTCTCTCTGGGTTCTCACACTGATCTCCCAGCAATGCCCACCCTATCAGAACAAGCCCTGTCCAATTCTAGTGTCCTCCAAGCTCAACCCAACAACAAAGCTCCATGGCTCACTCATGTCCAGCCGCCTGGCAGTTTTGAAGACCCTTTACTGACAGGAGACAACATATTGGAATTGGCAAAGAAAGGAAAGGTAGCTATGTTCAGGTCCCTATAAAGCCAGGTCCCTTCAAGCCACTAGTGTGGAGGCACCCCCCTTTCCCTCCACAGTGTCCTTGAGTTACTATTAGGCATTTATCTCCTTCCTTAGCCAGATAATAAGACAAATGATCTGGTTGGTGGGTATCAGGTCTCTTTCAAATTAGATTGTAGTTCCCCGCGGGTAGGAGCTATGTTATGCAACCACTCACTTCCTAACATCATCTTCCACACAGTGCCTTGCTCAGAGTGGATGATCAATACATATGCATTTGCATGACAATGGCTGATTTTAGGAAGGAGGTATGAGGTGAGGGAGGCCAGAATAGAATAGAAATCATCAAACTGTAAATCTCCCCAGCACAAAATAATCATAAAAATTAATAATAATAACAGGAAGCAGGGGGAGAAAGAGAAGGGCAGCTGGTACTAAAACAGCACTTGTATGTGCCAGACCCTGCTCTACCTGCTTTACCTATAGACATTCTGCTTGATCTCTGGTCAGCACTTCTCACTTACATGAGTACTGCCATTATAACTCTATGTGGATGCTATTCCTCCCACGTTTCCAGGCTCAAACAGCATTTGTCTCACTCCAGCTGTTTTCCACACAGACCCTGGCACCATGTGGTCACACACCAAGCTGTGAGAGCCCTTTGAACTACAGACAGTGGGGATGGCAGTGCAGTCTCCACAGCTGGAGTAGGCTCAGGGGCTGTGGTCTGTCTGAAGAGCTCTTATATGCAGACTTTTAGTTGTTGTTAGAGGAGGGGAGAGACATCGACCAACCTGCCTTTAGGGAGCTAATGACCCAAGAGTTGACTGAGTTTCAGTTTCTGAAAGAAATTGTTACAAAAAGCCTTAAATAAATTATTTTGTTTTAGCTGAACTGATTGAGTTGCCATTTAGATGACAATTGCAAGAAAAGAATAGAAGCTGCATTAGGACCTGGGCAGGGTGGGTGGGAGGAGAGCACGAGACTGCAGGGCTCTGTCTAGGCCTTTGACATCCAGGGGAACAGAGTAAACTGGGTTGTGGGCATTATGAGTGTCTGGGATGGAAACCCACATCAGTGCAGGTAGGGGCTGATAGTCTTGTACATGTGAGAGATGTTATGAAGGAGAGTCCATATGAGAAGCGAGGGATGCAGAAAGAGTGTGAGTGTCTGAATGTTTCAGAAGAGAAAGCAGGACTAAAATATGTGAACAAAAGTTCTCTGAAAAGAAGTTTGGAGAAAAGAGACTTTATTTGAATGAACAATTTGCCAATTGGGGAGAAGCAGCCTTTGCGGCATTCCATAGAACAATGATAAGGCTAAGGTTTCACTAAAAGGAAGAGTTCCCAACACAGCAGCCGGGTCAGTTTATGCAAAATAAGAATTGAAACTTACTGTGTTCTAATTGGTCAGCACAGATGAATTCTGATTGGTCAATAGAGTTGAGCCCTGATTGGAGGAAGCAGTTGAGCTCTCATTGTTTGGTTCAGGTGCCCTCCAGAATCACAAAGGGATTTTCTGAAACTCTTAAGTATGTGTGTGATCTATAGTCAATGAAGCCTCTTGGCTCTATTTTACCTCTAGGCCCCAGTTAGCCACTTGGGATCTATCTTGAAGGATTGTCTTTTTCAGGTCACCTATTGTTCACAAATAAAACATAGACATTCCTATTTAGAGACTAAAATTCTAGCTAGTACATAGAGGAAGATGAAAAATTAATAAATATATTAGTTATTGTTTTGATTTCACATCTATTTCCCAGTATTTATACTTTCCCTAGATTAGAGCTACAAAAAAGAAAACAAAACCAACAGATATGCATGAATGTATGTATCTATGTTTCATACATGTTAGAGATATAAATATCTCTAAATGCAATAAAAATTTGTCTATCACATTGCATTTGACAAAAAGAATAAGGCTTAACCATTCTTTTTATACACCATCACCTCTTTCTAAAACAATAGGGTATTAAATAAATTGGCTCAATTGGAGTTTTTTGGAATCAAAATTTATTAACTCAATAGTTAATCTTTCCTTTCAAAAACAATACGAATTTAAAAACTTACCCCAAAGATGTTTCTTTTTAAGAATATCACTTATTACATAAAGAACTAAAACTTCTGAAATGAAACTTCTTAATAAAACTTCAAGAAATAAGTAAAACTCCAAATGAACATAGTTATATGTAGTAATGGACACAGATTTACCAAAGAGGGAAAACTGTGTGATATCGAGTATGACTTATGCTAATAGATTTTCAACACTTGACTATTGGTCTTGCCTTCTTGTGTCCCATCTTCTGATACAAACAGATTGATAGTTGGAAGCTAAGATATTCAAATCCTGCAATAGGCATCTCGGCATCCTACATTATTGAATGACCAAGTACATAAGGGATCCTAGGTGAATGTACATTCTTTATCACTAGGGCTTTGGCATCAAATCTTTGCTGGTAGAAGTGTAAATTGATATTAGTTCTCTGGGGAACAACAATTTGATGCTAGATGTTACAAGCCTTAAAGCCATACTTACCGCTTTGATCCAGTAACTTAACTTCTAGGTTTTTATTCTAAAGAAAAAAATCAGAGCTATGGACAGGAATTTTTGTTTAGAAAGATTGACTACAGTTTTATACACAATAGCAAATGAGACAGAGACTCTTCAAGATGACTAGATGTTTTGGGCTTTGTCATTCTTCTCAAGTTCTGAAAATGCAATTATTTATAGGATATTTCTGTGAAACTGGTTTATCTCTCAAAAATAAAAATAAATAACAGAATATTAGGATTAGGTAACACATCTATATAAGAAAAGTGATCCAGCCTTAAAAAAAACATGTTTTCAACTGTAATGACATGGGCAAGGACTTATAATAGTGTTTGAGAGTGGCAGGCTACCAAATAGCATCTATAATTTGATCCTCCTTCTGCAAAAATTGGAATACATAACACTTATAAAAGACTGAGAAGAGTCCCCCCAAAATTAGCAGTGGTTACTACTTTGAGATATCATCTAACCCCAGTGAGATTATCCCATATCACAAAATCCCAAAACCGAAGATGCTGGCGTGGATGTGGAGAAAAGGGAACACTCCTACACTGCTGGTGGGAATGTAAACTAATATGTTCCTTTTGGAAAGACATCTGGAGAACACTTAGAGAACTAAAAATAG